>CM076584.1:938927196-939036629 GCA_034641835.2 Pinus albicaulis | reverse complement strand
TATTGCTTCATCTTCGATTGCTTCTAGTGCTGCTGTGTTTGGCTCTGGGTTCACCCAAGCACATGCTTCTCATTCTGGTCCCTTTTGTTCAGGGATGTCCATTAGTGGAAATCCCTCTTTTTCCTTTTCCGCTGCTTCAGCTGGATCTACGCCCATGTCTCACATGGCTAGTGGATCAGCTTCGTTTCAGGGTTTCCCCTTTGGGACTGGACACATTCCCAGTTCCAATCCTTCTTTAGGGTCGTTTCCGTTTACGTCCCAGACCCAGAGTTTCAACCCTTGGTCTGGGGGGCAAAGTTCAACTACTTTTACAGGCTGGAATCCTGTGTTTACTACAGCGGGGGCAGGGAATCAGTTTTACGCAGGTCATCAAGGGAATGCTTCTTTCCCTTCGTCGAGTGCTTATCAGACCTTTTCTCCTTTGTCTAATGCCTGGAACCCCTATCAGGGGCTCTCCTCTTCATTTCAAACTTCAGCGGGGGGAACTGGTCTGAGCTTTGGTAACTCGGCGTGGGGAGGAGGTTCTTCTCCATTTTCTACGAGTCCTTTCTGGCAGCCTGGTGCCTTATCAAATCCAGGCTACTCTTTTCAGAATGTTGGGAATCCATCCCATCAAGGATGGAATCCTCAGGCTCCGCCTCGCTTACCTTTTCTGGCAACGTTAAACTTGCCAGATTTGTCGAAGTTGACTAATGATCTGATTCGTTATAGTCCAGGGTGGCCTCCAGTCCCGACCAAACTTCCTTCAGACATTCCAAAATTTGAAGGTAAGAATGGAGAGGATCCGGTGGACCACATCATCACTTTCCACTTATGGTGTTCTTCGAACTCCCTGATCGATGATTCGATTAGGTTGAGATTATTTCAACGCACCCTAACTGGAAATGCTGCCAAATGGTATATCGAGCTCACTGGGGGCAGTTTCGCTACATTTGGAGAACTGGCTGTCACATTTCTAAACCATTTCCAGTTGCCTGTCAGATATGAGGCTAGGACTGAACTCCTAGCTAATTTTAAGCCGGATGAGGCAACGCAAATTTCTGATCACATTCAGGAATGGAGGAGAAGGAAGAGGCTTATCAAAGCTCATATTCCAGGAGAATTCCTTCTCGAGTGGTTTCTGAAATCTCTGCAGTCAGACATTTCAAAGGATGTATCCCTATCTGGGGTATTTTTTGAGGAGAAGGCCATTTTTAGGGCCCAGCAGCTAGAACTGATCTATTCTCAGTCTGGGGTACTTTATAAATATTTACCCAATGCTCCTCGCTCCAAATTAGATTTATCGAAAACTAAACCTGGTCCGCATGGTGACGGACTTGTCGGATCGGTCAATAGTAGTGCAACCAGCCTGCTTTCTCAATTGCAGCAGTTGTCTTTGCAATCCGCTCCTTCTAGTCAGGTTGTGCCTGCAGAGTCATCACCTTCCCAGTCTTTGTCCATAAATGCTGTCCAATCTTCTGATCCCAAAGGAAATCAACAATATGATGGGAAGAAGAAGGGACGAAATAACAAGAAGAAGGGCAAGAATGGGAAGGGTAATGCAAATAAAACCAACGAGCGTGTTGGTGAGGGTCAAAAGGAGAAAAAGAAAGTGAAGTTTACATGCAAGCATTGTGCTGGAGACCATCTCACACACCTTTTCCCTAAAATTCAGGATGCTCAGTGCTTGTTAGCTCAGCAGGGTTCTTCTAGTTCCCAGGCTGTGTTAACAAACCCTTTTCCCCAAGGGCAGCAATTAGTTTTTGGCACGAACCAAAATTCTGGGGCTTCCTCCGGAGGTACCCAGGAAGGGGAAATTCCATCGAACATTTTTATGATGAGTGCTCATGCGGATATCGCTACGAGATCCCGTGATTATGGCGGAGAAGAGTCTTCGAAAGCTAAGGAAGTTCCTGATGCTACTGAGCCGCTTCACATCACGAAGCCTACTGTCGAGTCTATGCCTCGGATGCCTAAAGCATCTTCTAAGCAGTCAACGATTAATCCGAATGCAAGGGCTGCCCAGAACTACTTGATTGTAGAAGATCTGGCACAGAGTCCTTGTGCTATGTCAGCTTTAGAGGTACTCCAGTCTTGTCCAGCTCAGCGCAGTGCTTTGCTCACTGCCATTGGGGCTATTGATCCGAAAAATTCTCTTCTGATTACTTTTGATATGGCTAATTTTAAGAAGAGACTTCCTCATCACATGGCATTTCATATTAAATCGTCGTATCGGAAGTGCAATATCTTTCGAACGGTTGTTGATGAGGGTGCTTCTACATGCGTGATGTCTCTCGCATGCTGGAAGACACTTGGATCTCCCAAAGCTATTCCATCTAGCACTGTTCTTACTGCATTCGATGGTCATTCTCACAGACCCCATGGTATTGTCCCAGCTTTTCCCATCTGTGTTGGGGGAAAAACTGTTGATATAGAGGTTGAGGTAGTGGATGCAGCCTTGGACTACAACCTTCTGTTGGGGAGGAATTGGATTTATGAGATGGATGCCATTGCATCCTCATTATTTCGAGTTGTTTGTTTCCCCCATGAAGGGAGGATCGTTATAGTGGATCAATTGGACTGTCCTCCTGTAGACCTGAATGCGTCTTCTGACTCATCTGTTCCAAAGTTGGATAATACTAAGGTGCCTGTTGAGAATTTAGGAGTTGGAATGTATTCCTCCTTGATGGGTACTTTTGATCTTCCTCCTCCTAAGGTTCATATTAATGCTATTTCATCCTCCAAGGCTCCTCTTCGAAGAGAGTTCTTTTGAACTCATTATTTTTTGGACCCTTGGACCTTACCTTCCCCTACTACCACATTAGAGGAAGGTCAAGTGGGTGGGATGGCATTTCCGATTTCTGCATCTGAGATTGCATATCAGTCTATTGTTGACACTGCAGAATCCATCCCAGCTCCTCTTTCACTGGAAGAGTTGGATGGTGATGTGGCTCCGGCTTGGACGCTTACTTCTTCTTCTGCCCAGGATTGTCTAGATACCACTCTTCCATCTGAAGAGGCCATCCTGGAAGCAATGATGGTTATAGATAGAACGTGGGATGATTTGCATCATCGGTCTTACTTCCTACCTGACTTGAGCGAAGTAGAATCATGTTTTCCAAGTCCTCAGTCTCCTGGTCCTGTTCACCCAGTCTTGAGCCCCTTAGCACCAACACAGGTTTATGCTGAAGGGAACATGGTTGTGATCTCTCCTACTATCCCGGTGAACATTTCCAGGGATCCCAATATTATCGAGAATGTCTTCATTGGAGCTGAATGTTCCCGTGAAGAGGTTCAAATTTATACCGAGCTCTTCAAAGAGTATAGGGATGTATTTGCTTGGTCTTATGAGGAAATGCCTGGCATTGATCCATCTATTTTCCAGCATGAGATCAAGACGTATGAAAACGCTAAGCCGGTCAGGAAAAAACTTCGTCCGGTCAATCCTAGGAAGGCAGCAGCTATCAAAGCTGAAGTTGAGAAGCTTCTTAAGGCGGGATTCATTTTCCCAGTTCCTCTGACTGAATGGGTTTCAAATCCCATTCCTGTAGATAAAAAGCAAGGAACGATTTGAGTGTGCATCGATTTCAGAGACCTGAATAAGGCGTGTCCTAAAGATAATTACCCCACACCATTCATCGATCAGATTATTGACGAGTGTGCCGGTAACGAGATTTTCTCCTTCATGGACGGTTTCTCCGGATATAATCAAATTACTATCCGTCCAGAAGATCAACATAAGACCGCATTTATTTTTCCCTGGGGTACGTTTGCATATAAGAAAATGACTTTTGGTCTCAAAAATGCTGGGGCTACCTTCCAGCGGGCCATGTCTTACGCCTTCCACGACATCAAAAAGATTATCGATGCATACTTAGATGATTTAGCTGCTCATTCTCACAAGAGGATGGATCATCCTGGTCACCTCCGACAAATATTCAAAAGATGTCGTTTTTATAAAATTCGATTGAATCCGAATAAGTGCGTTTTCGCGGTTACATCCGGTCGGCTATTGGGATTCATTGTGTCTAGGGAAGGGATAAGGGTAGATCCCTTCAAGGTTGAGGCAATACTTCGGTTGCCTCCCCCGTCCTCCATCCGTCAGCTTCAAAGTCTTCAGGGAAAGTCTAATTTTCTTCGGAGGTTTATCGTTAATGATGCTGAAGTGACAAAGGGATTCATGAGACTGTTGAAGAAAGGAGTTCCTTTTCTTTGGGACGACTACGCTCAACGCTCATTCGATGCTTTGAAAAAAGCATTGACCTCTGCTCCTTTACTGAGTCCACCTGATTATAGCAGAGACTTCCTTTTGTATCTGGCAGTAGCAGAATCTACCATTGGTATGGTTCTGGTTCAGGAAGATGATGCTCTTGCTGAGCATGTTATTTACTACCTTAGTCGAGGACTAGTAGGACCTGAACTTATGTACACTCCGATAGAAAAGTTAGCCTTGGCAGCAGTTCATGTTGTGCAGCGACTCCGGCATTACATTATTCTTCGCAGAACTTTTGTTTTGGCAGCTGCCAATCCATTTCAGTTTGTCCTCAGTAGGCGAGTGATTGGGGGCAAGTATAATAGATGGATTGTGATTCTACAGGAATTTGATCTCGAGTTTCTGTCTGCCAAATCCAAGAAATCATTAGTTTTTGCGGAATTGATCTCCGAGTTGCCCTGTGGAGAAGAGATGATCTATGATGAGTCCTTTCTGGACGAACACTTGTTTCTTATCTCTTCACAGGATCCTTGGTATGGTGATATCATTGTATATCTCCAGACTGCGAAGTTTCCCTCAACTTTTTCGAAAGATGAGCGTCGTAAGCTGCGTCACTTGGCCAAGAATTATTTGATTATTGGTGATGCTTTATACCGTCGAGGGGTTGATTCAATCCTAAGACGCTGCTTAACTTTCGAAGAAGCCGAGGCTGTGCTCAATGATTCTCACAGTGGAGCTTGTGGGGGTCATTTATCTAGGCTTGCTACAACTTAAAATATTTTGTGTGCTGGATACTTTTGGCCCTCGATTTTTAAATATTGTATTGAATCGGTCAAAAAGTGTCATCCGTGTCAGGTTTATACTCGAAAAATGCGCGCTCATCCAGCTCCACTTTTTCTAGTCGTTACCGTCGGTCCCTTTACAAAGTGGGGTATTGATTTTACTACTTGTAACCCGCCTTCGGCAAAAGGTCACAAGTACATTATTGTAGCAGTAGACTACTTCACAAAGTGGGTCAAGGCTATGCCTACTTTTGGGAACGATGGTGAGACTGCAGCTCTTTTCCTCTTCAACCAGGTTATCGCTCGTTTCGGTATTCCTAGAGAGATTGTCACTGACCATGGCAGTCATTTTTAGAATAGTATGATGGCTGAGTTGGCTCTCAAATTGGGTTTCCGGCAGGAGCATTCATCTCCATATTATCCTCAAGCCAATGGGTAAGTGGAAGCCGTGAATAAATCCTTGAAGACAATTCTTCAAAGGAAAATTGATAAACATAGATCCAACTGGCATATTATGCTATATCCTGCACTTTGGGCATACAGGACGTCAGTGAAAACTGCAACTGGCTTTACTCCGTTTCAGTTAGTCCATGGGGTGGAATCCGTATTTCCCATTGAATGCGAGATTCCTTCCCTTAAATTAGCTGTTGAGCTTCTTCCTGACACTTCCAGTCTGGCAGAACGGCTTCTTCATCTGGAACATCTCGATGAGCAGCGTCGGGATGCCGCCACGATGAATGAAGTGCATAAAAACCGAGTAAAAGTTCAGTACGATAAGGCGGTCAAGCCTAGGGTCTTTTCGGAAGGTGACCTTGTTTTGGTCTATGCCCAAGAAAAGGATGCCCTGGGGGCAGGAAAGTTTAAGTCTATGTGGTATGGCCCCTATATCGTTAAAAAAGTCCTTAAGAAAGGAGCTTACACCTTGGTTGATTTCGAAGGGAACGAGTTGTCGGAGCCCCGAAATGGGCTCTATTTGAAGAAGTATTATGCCTAGGCTTTGGCCTGGCATTTTGCTTTGTATATAGTAGTTTTTGTCTTGTACATATCTGTTTGATTTTCGATTTTTGATGAGATGGTGATGTTTTTTTATCTGCTTTGGCAGGTTGTGTTGACGTCATGAGTCATTTTGGTTTCGCCGATGGTGCTAGTAGACACACCCGGAACTTAGCTTCCGCGGCTTGGGTTCTTCACTATCCTTCCGGTCAGCTGTTGGTATCAAGAGGGGTCTGCATTGGTCCTGCTTCCAATAACGTAGCAGAATACACCGCAGTCATTCATCTACTCTCGGAGGCAATATCTTTGGGTGTTGATTCGTTGGTAGTTTTCTTGGACTCCCAGCTGGTGGTGTCGCAGTTGAACAACACTTATCGGGTACGAGATCCATTTTTATTACGATTGTTCTTGAGGGTATGTTTGTTACAAAGGTCATTTCAATTTTTAACTTTCATTCATATTCCTCGAGCTGACAATTGGTTTGCTGACTCATTAGCTAATCAAGCATTGGATTGGCATATTAATCATTCAATTCAATAAATTTTTAAATCATCAAAAACATCATACATTTGATACATTTATCACATCACATCAAATATCGCTGTATATATATCATCAGAGTGTCAAAAAACTTTACAAAATTTGGATCCATAAAGTCATACAAAATTTGGGCTTATGCCCCCATCATGTTTAGTCTCAAAAAAGAATATACAGTCATCTAATACATAATATCTGTCTACTCCTAAAGTCCCTGCCCAGAAGTCGTGTTCCTATAGAACGTAACTGCAGTGGCAACACGGCGGAATAATCTAACCCAGTCTCGGGGTACTCCTACCACCCGTCTCTAAATGGCTTCAGGCAATTCCTCCACGGCAGCCATAGGGATTTGGCGGGTTAATCCCTCCAAGTTTCTCTGCACGGCCTGGAGTGTCCTGTCTGAATCCACTGTCTCTGCCTCGCCCCTACGACGCTTGTGGCGCGGGAGACCCTCAGGTCGAACTGGTCCAACATCTGATACATGATCATTTTGAAATTTTCAGTCATTATGAATCCAATCAAAAACATGTTTGTTTTTCATTTTTCATACATATTTGAAAAATCCAAAAAAAATTATATAAGTCAATTTTTTTTTTATTTTTTTTTGCAAACTTACCGACTGTTCCCCATGCTGTGCCTGGTGGAAGAACTAGATCTGGATCTCCACGAAAGTCCATCCCGACATAGGGATAGTCGTCCACTGCGATGATTTGTTCTCCCCACCAAAGGAAGAACTCATCATCCCATGTGGTCCGGGGTACTTCACTGCCCCCTAGTCTCTTCATCATATCTGCCCAACGGGCAATTCTTGGGTCCCGCGGGCTACTGATGGTAGAGATGACTCTGGGTCTCAACGCTGGTATCTTCTCAAAGAAGAATGTTGTCAAAATGGTACCATAGCCAAAAATTTTAGTCTTTACTTGGCGGATTGAAGTCAGTTGTTGTTTCATATTCAGTAACAGGGTTGTGCACCAATCATATACATGAGTCAAACACTCTACTGCTATGCTCATTTCCGTCCTAGACGCCTGATGTAGAGAGGCTGATCCTGCCACTCTGCCGATGGTGAACAGAAGGATTTTCATGTGCAAATCCCTTAGATATTTAATTGCAATCTGAGTTCCAACCTTTTTGGAATTCTCTACGCAATAAACATGGACATAATCTTCCATGGTTAACCCTCCCAGGGGCTTTCCGTGCAAGTCTACTGGTTCTCCCCTCCGGGAAAGTCCAGTGATGAAATATATATCCTCCACTTCAATGTGTATTGGCATCTGATCAATTATGAAGCAATCCTGATCTGGTTCCCAGTAATTCATGAGCATTTCTAGCAACCGCACATTGATTTTCATATTGGGCATTTTGAAGAATTTGAACAACCCACAATTCCGAAGGATATTTTGCGCTGCTCGATCCTGCATGACCTCTCGGTCAATTGTGCTATGCTCACGTTCTCTCCAGGAGATTGTCATCCTGTCAAATTTCATCAAATTATGCATTAGCCACGCTTTTTTGAATACGGACCTGCGCATACGCTACTTTTTCTGCACACAGTCGCGTGTATACGTGACTTGCCTTCATGGAACCCGCGTATGTGCAAGTCCGCATATTTTAGCAAGGGTTTTAAAGAAAAAAATCACTTAGTTTTAAATTCCAAACGGACAAAATGATTGACAAGGATGATTGAGGAGCCTACCTGAAATTTCGGCGCGTTTCGACGGTCGGTTGTTCCTGATTTGACGAAAGAAGTTTTTAGCTCCAGAGCACTTTTTCCAAATCAGCAATACAATAATGAACCAAATGAGAGGTAATTTGTCTATTTATTGCTAAAAAGTTGAAAATTTTCGCAAAAATTTGTTATGCTCATTTTTTCAATCTATCTTAAGCTGCATAACTCGGATGCTTGGAAGTGCCCAGTTTGGTATTTTTTCAGGTACATTTTGACGATTTTGAGATTTTTCCAATTTTTGATCCATGATTTCCGACTCGTCACGGTAGGTATATGATCTTCACTGGCATATAGGTTAGGGAAATCACTTTCAGTTGCATCTTGCATTCTAGCCTCCATACTGATCACTTGCCTTAGGGTCGATCCCATCAGGTCATGAGTATTACACCCATTTCACTCGCCGATTATTTAATCATGACTTGATGGTAGAGCCTTCCTCTACATGGGCTTCCTAGTTAGTTCCTCGCTATCACTTGTTGCCCATGCTGCGTTTTATGTAGGCTCGGGAGTCCTCTTTAGTCCCGCCATGTCTTATGTGTTGAAGCTTCATTCTTCTTCTTCTTCACTATCATTTTTTCTGGCTTTTACCCTAGAGGCTCCCCGGTGTCGTTAAGTTGTATTACTGCATTGCATATTGGCTACTTGTTTATCCTGGCCTTTAGCCGGCTTCATTTGGACTCGATGTTTAAGCCAACTTTTGACCTTGACTCTCTGTACAAGTTAACCATTGCATGCACTTAGCTATCATGACTTGACACCTTTTACCCATGGATGGAACATTTCTCTTAGTATCACTTACCAGTTTTCGCCACCTTGCATTGAGCATAGGATTGTTCCAATCCCAGGAACTAGTGCATCCGATTTCTTGATACTCGTTCTATCCATTGTACCATAGCATTCTTTTATTCTTTTTCAGGCTTATTATATGAAAAAGACAAAAAAATCAAATATAACAAAAAGAGCGGGAACGGGATGTATCTTCGTTGTTTTGATGGCAGTACAGAGTCAGTTTGTCGCCCTTGAACAAAGCACATATACTTATATATATTTCATTCATTTGGGATGGTTTTAGTTTTGACCTAGGTTCAACCTTTACCATGTTTCACTTGTCAGTTCTCCCCCGGTTGGTTATCTCTTCCAATCATATGGAGAGTTTGTTCTGCCTCCTGCATAACAGACTTATACAGTGTCACTTTTTACTGCCATGGTCATCACGATTCGTGCTTTTGTTCAAGGGAAGTCTAAACCAGAGTCAGCCATTCTGCAGTGTCTCTTGACTCATTATTCAGTCGGCCTACCCGGTCTTGTCAGTATCATGTTCTATCACATCAGATGTTTCGGTCTTCTGCTCGTGCTGGTTTGAGAGGGTCCCCATTGACTTCTTGCCGGCGGGTTTGTCTCTTATCGACTACGACACATTGCTCTGAGAGCAAACCTAGAGCTGCACCTTAGGCCTATTTCCATTATTGATAGGTGACCTCATGCTCAGCATTTGATCATCATCATGGGTCTTTGACTGAGTGGTTTCCCTTGTGTTTGACGTCAGCACACATTATCACACTTGGGATTCGTGCAGTACCTTGATTTCCATTTGACCCTATCGGTGGATTTCTCACCTCTGTGTCAGCTTTCATTATTGGTTGGTTCAGAGGGTTTCTTCTGTGCACTAGCTTCATCTTGTGCACGTCGGAAACGTACTTTGGTTTTGGTTTCGTCACTCTACTTCGTCCGATTCCTTCCAAATCTTGGCCTGCGGGTTACACTCGCGTTGGACTGATGTGGGATGCCTCAATGCCTTCCTTCCAGCAGATATTTTCCCATCGACTCCAAATCATTGCTCTGGGAATAAGGTCTAGAGTCTTTTTGTCAATACCTTAGGGTTTGCAGTCATCAGTGGCAGACTCTTCGCTATCGACAGTGGGGATTCATCATTGCCTCCTGATTGGTAGATTCTTTCAAGTGTTCAACTTCAACTCATTCATTCGCACTTTTTAGTTTGTACTGGGGCACCTTGACACTCATTATCATTATCGGTGGGTTGTCTCACGTTGGTTAACGGTATACATCATTGACCGGTAATCCAACGATTTCTCACATGGTCGACTTCAGCTCATTTATTCCCATTGTGTAGAATTGTGCCATAGTGATCGGTGAAGACCTCGGGTTGCATCAGCATTTTTCGGTTCACTGTTGACAGTCCTTTCAGTTTCTGCCAGTGTTGCCGTCCACTCTTATATGTTGCAGTTCAGTACAGAAGCATCCTATATGTTGGCACCCGAGTTGCGTGATTGTACCGTTTGATTCCACCTCTTATGATCCGGTACTTGGAGATTCAGTTACTTATATGATCAGACATCTAGTTGCACTATCAGTGATCATCTTTCTATATGTGATACTTGGACATTGATTCAGACTTATATTTCCGGACCATGTTCAGATGATTCATTGTGTACTTTCAGTTCAACTATACTTGTATACACTTTCTATATGATATATTTTTGACTGAGCATGGGTATGCCCGCCTCAGCTTGAGTTGACTCTCTGTTTTCTTTCATTGGTTTTTGGCAGGCTGAAATCTGGTGAAGTCCTCTCTTGTCCTTGCGAAGTTCTTTCTATGTGCATAATACATTTCGGCCATCATGTACCCCTTCTGACCTCATATATTAGGGGGCATATGTTATAGCATCATTTCTCACCTCGACATGATTCATGATTGCTTTATGGCTTTTGGGCACCCATTCCTACAGACTTGGACAAATTCACTTAAAAACAGTGTAAAATCCCCCATACGCGACTATGCCCGTACTTTTCCGCGTGTATACGCGAGTCCAGCTAGACTTTTCCGCGTATGCCATTAAAATGATTAAAAATATATATAAAAAATCCCTAATTTCACGCTGGGTTGATGGTTACTCAGGTAGTTCAACCACCCCAACCCGTGGCCAACTGTTTCCAACTGCTGAAACTACTTGGAGGGACTATAAAAAGCCCTCATGTGTATGGCCTAAGGGAGAGAGAGAATTATTGATATTATACTCTGTTGGTATTCCCTATCCAAGTCTGATTCCCCGTGCCTCCTGCACTTTCCCAGTTCATTATAGGAAACCCTTGTTTCCTTGAGATGTTCATCTCCCTATATGTCATCTCGTATGCACCAGTTCAGAAGGAGTCTTAGCGAGGCAAGGGCTGGACAGATCCGGACGACGGTCTGCTCGAAGGCCGTGGAAGGATTAGGTGATCTCTCCACTTGTTACTTTTGTACATGCTATTTATAATACAGAAGTGTCATGCTGTTCCTGAAATATATGTGTTAGTGTATGCTTATATGTATGAGAAAATTGTTATTTAAGAATTCATTATGATCTATTTAATGTTTTTATATGGATTTCACTAACATTTAGAGTAGATATATGTTGTACAACCAGTTCTTCATGCTTGTTTCTTCTTGTCTTTTAGGTTAAGAAGGAAGGACGGTTGCTGGGGGTTTGGACCCCGCGGGATCTACTTCAACCGTAGGACCTACGGGTAACTTTCTCATTCTGCTCTATTTAGTTTTTCTGAACGTGCATGGTTGTGTGAGTCCTTCTTAGATAGCATGCCCCTGATCTGTGGAGGTTGTAACCCAACGAACCTCTAGGGTGATATTCCCCGAAACATTCATCTACGCTGGTTGTTACGACTCAGTCATCAGGATTCTTTCACACTTGCAAGTATATCTTTCTTATTCCCATGTGGCCTATCAATTAGGTTCCCAGTATATCACAAGTTCGCGCTCCAGAGACTGCACCTGTTGGTGTGGCTACGACTACCCCTATGGTTTCTACCTATAATTTTTATGAGCACATGTTGGACATTCATCGAATATATGCTCCTTCTCCAGGTGCTCATTCTCCTGAGGTCCCATCTGCTTCTATTATGACTTCAACTATCCTGATGATTCCTGGCGACCTTACTTTTGAAAAGTATTTGTTGGTTGTTCAGCAACAGAACTCTCAGGGTTCTTAGTAGCCCCAAGCTCCTATCAATCCTCCCCATCACTATGATGTTGTCGGTAACCCAATTTGTTTGTTTCCTATCAATCCCAATCAGGCTGTGTATTTACCTCCGGAAAATCCTTATCAGACCGTCACCCATCAAGGAACCTTACAGGGACAACCTTCAGCCCAGCAGGGACAACCCGTTGGTCCTCAGGGACAACCTTACAGTCTGCAAGGTCAACCTTTGGTCCAACAAGGACAACCCTATGGTCCTTCAGGTCAGCCTCAATCAGGGACGTCGTATGTTACTGGAGGGCGAATGTATCCATCGCAGGGACAACCTCTTGTACAACAACAACAGTTGTACGTTCAATATGGAAAAAAATTTGTGCAACAAGGAAAACCCTACAGTCCTGCTCCAGGTCAACCTAGTTATCAAGGACAACCTGGTCAATCTCCACCATCAGGCCAACCACTTCCACAAGGGAAACCCAGTGGCCCTCAATATCTAGGTCAACCTGCTCTACAGGGGTAGCCTACCTAACATCAACAACCAATTCAAGCTACCCAACCAGCTCAACAGTCGGTTCAACTTGTTCAACCTTCTCAATAGTTGGTTCAACCTATTTATTTGACTCAGCAGGGTCCTCCTACTTAGCAAGGTCCACCAGTTCAGTAGCCTGCTCAACCTGCTCAACAGGGTCCATCTGCTCAACCCCAAGGTGCTTATTACCCCCAAGGTCAATATTAACCGGTATATAGTATGCCCCAATGTTTCACTTATTACCCTCAAAATCAATCCAAGTTGGTGTATAATCAACCTCAAGGCTATGCTTACATTCTGCAACAAAATCCATACGTTTCTCAGTAAGGACTTCAATGGTATGCTTAGCATCAGTATCCTGGTCCTCAACCCCAGTATTAACAGAATTATCAGGCTTATAACCCCTATGGTCAGAATCCTCCAGGACAAAACATATGGGGGCAGAATTTCTCACAGACTGGGTGGAATGTTAACACAGGTCCTTATCAGATACCCCCATTTCCTTTTAATCCTCAATTACCATTTCTCGCTACGTTGGAACTACCTGATGTGTCAAAGTTAAAAAACGATTTGATTCTTCATAACCTGTATTGGCCTCTAGTTCCAATTAAGATTCCTAGTGATTGTCCTAAATTTGAGGGCAAGTTTGGAGAAGACCCCCAAGCACATGTTATGACATACCATTTGTGTTGTTCTTCTAACTCTTGGGTTGATGATTCCATCCGACTCTATCTTTTGCAACAGATTTTTACTAGTGCCACTGAAAAGTGGTACATTGAGCCTTCTCGTGGCATTTTTCAAGACTTCAACTCTCTCGCCATGGCATTTTTTTATGCATTTTCAGTTATCGGTTTGTTATGAGACTGGGACACACCTCCTCACATCCTTGAAACAGGACCAATCTACTCATATCTTGGATCATATTCATGAATGGAGGCATCATCGTCGCTTGATCAAGTTTGATATTCCTGATCAGCTTATAACTGATTGGTTCACTACCTCCTTTATCAATCAGATCGCAAAAGACATAGCTATGGGAGCATGTGTAACCGAGGAACAAGCCATTGCTCATGCCCAGTACCTTGATCTTGTGCACTCTCAGTCTGGCATGCAGTATGATATCTTGCCTGATGCCCCTCAGCCTAGAACTTCTAAAGCACCGGCGACCCCATCCGTCGACGGTATTATTGGTTTTGTGTCTCACACTTCTCAGAAGTCTTCTCCTTCAAATTCTGGGAAGAAAACTTTTAATCCTTCCAGTGATGATACTTCTCAGCCCACTCTAAATCCTGGTGAAACCTCAGAATTCAATGTCGTTTAGGTCAATCCAGTAGATAAAACTTCCAAGGGGAAAAATAAGGGTAAAGGTAAGGCCAAAGCCGATACCCCAAAACCATATTCTTCCAAATCTCGTGCTGATGATCATTCACAGTGCAAGCCGAAGTACCCTTGTTTGATCTGTGATGAAGAGCACTACACCAAGGACTGTCCTCGATGAGCTGAAGTAAGTAGATTGATCAAAGGCACCCAGGGAACTACAACTGTTCTTAAAGAACCTTTTCCATCTCAACAGACCCAGATGGTAGAGCAAGTGCTTCACTTCACCTGAAGAAGATCATCTTCTCTACTTAGAAAGGTTTGATGAAACTCTTCACTTTTCTACTTTGGTTATCGAGGCATAGACGAAGCGGATCAAAGCCCATTTTGACTAGTCAGTTTCCCCTCACTCCTTTGTAGAAGGAGACCTCATCTTCCTGTATGACGAAGCTCATGATAATCTGGGGGAAGGAAAATTTCAACCCATGTGGCATGGGCCTTACATTGTTAAATGCGTTTTGAAGAATGTGGCCTATGAGCTCATTGATTACAAAGGTCATCCTTTAGATCAACCCAGAAATGGGTTATATCTCAAAAAGTACTATGCATGAGTCATTCGTGCATGTTTTTTGTACATAGGTATTCTTTTCATTTTTGTACATTTTTTGGCTTGGTGTGTTTTGCAAGCATTTTCCTACTTATTGGGTTGTTACTTATTTTGTAGATGTATATTACCCCTTATGTGGGTTTCGCGGATGGTGCTTCCCGCAGTACCCGGAACTTGTCTTCGGTAGCTTGAGTGATTTATGATCCTGCTGGTGAGTTGATAGACCTCCAAGGTATTTTTCTAGGATGAACTACAAACAATGTCACTAAATATAGTGTTGTCATTGAACTGTTAACCGAGGCGCTTACCCTCGGCATTAGTGCATTGGTTGTAAATCTAGACTCACATCTTGTTGTTCTTCAACTTAATGGGAATTATTCAGTTAGAAACCCTCACATTTTAAGATTGTATTTACGTGTTCGTTTGATGGAAATATATTTTGATTATATCACATATCAACATATTCCTAAACAAATGAATGCATTAACTCATACAGTGGCTAACATTGTATTCGATAGACATTTGTGTAATCTATAAAATCATCATCACATGAGAGACTCATATAAAATAGGAAAATAGATGTATATATATGTATTGAATTTTTGCATCAATGAGCACCATAAGTTTCAAAAAATATGTGTGTTTCTGTTACATCCTGAGACATCAAATCTCTAAAAAACATGCATAAATAAAGCTTAGGTGTCTAATCGGCATGATGATCATGATAACATGTCACTGCTCAGACAAGTCGCCTCATAAAATGGTGAACTTGGTTTGACACACCTACAATGTGTCTCTGATACACACGAAAGAACATCGTCGAATCGCACATATTTTGGAACCCCATGGGCGACTCCCTCCAAGTTGTGCATAATATCCTCTTCCTCACCCTGAGGGGCAACATCAAAATCGTGAGGTATTCACCTTGCTATTAAAAATGAGTCTTACCAAGTGCTTCATCCCAGTCCTCTTCTTTCGGGAGTGGGAGGTCTGGATCACCAGTGAAATATGTGCCAGAGTAGGGCCAGTCTTCCACGATAATCAACTGTCGGCAGAGCCAATCGAAGAATTCTGGTCTCCAGGACATCTGCTGACCTCCCCCTAATCTCGGCATCAGAGCTACCCATCGGGCCATCCGTGGTTCCAGTGCTGGTGGTGTCGGGACTACCACCTCTTGATGCTGAAAGGTTGGTAGTCATTCCAGGAAGAATGATACTAGGATAGACCCATAACCAAAATGTTTCAATTTGGTCTTCTTGCACTAAGGAAAATTTTAAGAAAGCCACCAAATTTATATTTATAATAAATGGGTGAATCCCCATGGTATATAGAAAAATGTATTGGCTATTTTTTCATTAATATAATATACATATATAATTTTTTGGTGAATCTTTCACTAAAGTATAAAATCCTCTTAAATATTGGCGAATTTTTCACTAAGTTATAAAGTATTGAAAATTATTGGTTAATCTTCTAAAAATTTAGAAAACATTGTAAAATATTAGTGATTCATTACCAATGTATAGAAACATATTAATAATAAGAAAAATATTTATTTAAAAACTATGATATACAATTTTCCATGTTTTTGAAAAGAAAAATAGAAACATATTAATAATAAGAAAAATATTTATTTAAAAACTATGATATACAATTTTCCATGTTTTGGGAAAGAAAAATCACGTGCAATGTTGCTCTAGGTTCTTGTCATACACTATTGAAAATATTTTTGCATTTTTCTATTATGTTTTACCAAAAATGTCTTATCACATCCCAAGGTAAAATTAATTGGAAAGAAACCCCAAAAGGCATGTGATGTTGAACAAATAAATTCTTTTGCTCAAACTTGGTCTTTACGCATCTAGATTACCCTGCCATATTCTCTGTAATTCATATTGTGAGTTTACTCAAATGCTACTCCAGATGAGGTCGCATATATTGTGATTTTACTCAAACCCTATAGAGATGTGGAAGAAAAGAGTGTTTTTTATTTATCTCAAAACACTCACTGCAACAAGAGACAAAAAGAACAAAAAATTTCCATGCATGATTCCTCTCAATATGAGAAGGAAATCACAGAGCTCTCTTTGGGGCCACCTTGAACCCCTTCAACCCCTGGTAAACTCTACATTGTTTGTTTATGTTTTTCAATAATTTTAACTATTTTCCTAAAAAATTCTTATTTTGTGGCATTGTCTGCATTCAGCCCCAACCTGCAACATTACTTGCAAGACGTTGATGAATATAGCTACATTTTTATCTCAAGTAAGTAGATTATCAATTCTCAATTTCTATGATTTAGATATTAGTAGGGAAATATTTTTTTAAATGCATAAGAAAGCAATCCAAGTTGTTTTCAAAGGGATTTGAGCATAACTCATTTCAGGTTTCGAAATGTTCTCAAAATTTTTGTGGATATGCACAAAGTTAAATAGTTAACAACTAACTTTGTCCATATCTATCATATTACCAAAATATTGAGAAAACTACAATTAAAATGAAAATCCAAGCGAAATAAGTTTCTAGGCTAGTTCTTCTTTATTATATTTCTAACCTATTCAAGAATTGCAATGAGCCTTCTGTGTTAAAAGTTAAATAAAATATTTTCTTTTGTTACATACCTTTCCTCTTCAGCTGTCAGATATTACATTTACATCCAAATTCCTACGATTTTATTATTTATTTCATGCATATATGCACATGAATTTTCTCCATTCAACAACCAATTTTCAAATATGTTGTTCATATTATAGTTTTCAAGGTTCTAAAATACGTTGTTCAAATTCTAATTGAAGTTAAATTTTATTTAATGAGTAGGGACTAGCAAATTCAATAGAATATGAAAAGAGGGGAGAATTGCTCAAATTGTTCCCTCTGCACCGAGATGGGAATCTAAGGCCACCAACGCTAAAAAGAAATGGAGGTGATGGATAACTCACTCTTCGTACCGTATATATTGAGATACAAGGAAGGTGGTGAAGACTCAGATAATTAAAACTATCTCATTTTTGCCTTATTCGGTGAATCTTTAGTATGCGACTATTCAGAGATTATCTATTATCATAGATCTCTTGTGTAACTAGACAACTACGTTACTAAATTTATGCCTACATATGATTCTGTAATAACTTAGATCTATTATGTAACTCAACAACTTCGTTACTAAGTTTATGCCTATGTTTGATCTTGGAGTAACTCGGAAGTTTTGTATGCACCCTTGAAACATTTATATTAATTCTTTTAAATTTAATAATGTGTCTGTATGAATGATAAGAATGTCATTGGATTTAGAAGATTATTCCTTAAAAATTCATGCTTCTTAATGTAGTAACCTCTAAAATTATGAGTAATAGACTTAGCTTTTTATGCACCCTTGAAATGTTTGTCGAGTAATTCTTTTAAATTTAATAATGTGTCTGTATGAATGATAAGACTACTGTCATTGGATTTGGAAGATTATTCCTTAAAAAGTCATGATTCTTAATGTAATAACCTCTAAAATTATTAGTAACAAACTTTACGATGGTATTGGATGTTTTTTATTGGAAGAAAAATGTGGGATACCATCCCATGTTGGTTATCAAATTAGGTAGAAGCGGTGAAAACCTCAAATAGGGTTAGTTTTTTGAAACTCAGTGTTCTTTTTTGATTGTATTCTTTCGGTTTTTTATAAGATTAAGGTTATGTGTTAAAAGTATTATATATTTTCCTTACAAATTTTATTGGAATTGGTTAAAATATTTCTTTTTTTTTGAAATTTTTCAGATAACTTTATGTGTTGGATTGAGGTTATATTTTATTTGAATTAAAAGTAACTCGTGTGTTATTTAGAACCCATAATTATTTTTTGTTTTTATTTATTATTTATGATAAAATCACTTTTAGTTTTTAGTAATTTTTTTGGAATTGTAGAATCTAGCTTTCTATGTATTTAAAGATACATTTCAAGAAATGAAAAATAGCTAGAATTTCATTTCATAATTTTCATAAAAAAAATACATATATAAAATCATTATTTCCTTACTTTCTAAGGAAATTTTTTCATAATTTTCATTAAAAAAATAAAAAAATAAAATAATTAAAGATTATTTACTTACTTCTCAGAGAAAATGTTTTCATATGTAATTAAAAGAAACTAAGAATATAGTAAAAAAAAGTTAATAACACCACCTATTCTTATTCTGAATTTTTGAAGGTTGTAAATTGTGAAGGTTTAAAATCCATCACTTTAGGAGTTAAATTTGATGGGTCCTCCTACCCATCATAGAACTTTTTTAGGATGATCTCATTTTTAAACAACCCTTCATATCACTTTTAGCATTTCCTTTTAGGAATTTCATCCAAGTTAAAAGTAAAAAAAAACCCAATGTATACCTGCAAATATTGAAGCCAACACAGTTAAACTTTGAAGAGATTAGGGTGAAAAACAACTTGTCATTTCTAAAAATAAATTTCCAAAGTTTCATTTTTAATTAGATTTATTTTTCAAAAAATATAATATTTTAGTTTAAATTTCAATAAGATTTTGCTAAAATGATGTTTAACTTGTTGATATTAGATATTGTCAATAAAGGTATTCAAATGAAAGTAAAGGTCAGTTGAACTTACTGAAGTTAAGATGAATCATTTCCCAAAGAAGAGTCTGCTACTCATGAGGCTCAGTTAAAGCAGGAGTCTCGTCTTGTAGGAATTCCATGGAGGACGGAAAATATTCCATAAAAACGAACATTCAGAGAAAATTAAAAGAAGATTTTGTTAAAAAAATGTCTACCCTCGAGATATCATAATTAAGAATTCCATGGAGGAGGGAAAATATTCCTTGAAATTGAACATTATGAGCAAATTACAAGAATATTTTGTTACATCATCATCAAATTCACACAATCCATAATGTCAGTTGCCCTATTATCTTTAAATATCTATCTTAATGGGGAAATAAATTGTTTACCTCTCCTAAAAATATTTTAAAATAAAATGTATAACATAAAAAACATACCCACTTCTAAAGCCTCATCAAGGAATGTCTAACATAAAAGGACATACCCACTTCTAAAGCATCATCTAGGCTTACAAAATGTGACCAGTGTAAATCCAGTTTAACTTTGGATCCACCAAACCTCAAAAGGGTTCAAATTTATTTTCACTCAATGAAAAAAAGTTTGCATCACAAGCTATTTGATATCTGATATCTCTCTATAGGCTTGGTAGATCCTAAGTTAAGATGGATCTAGGTTGGTTTAATTTTACCCTTTAAATATGTTATGTTCCACATGAATACCATGGGTTCTCATACCATGTGTCAATACCATGAAATTATTTTTATTTTAGTGTTATTATTTTTATTTATTTTATTTTATCTTGATCAAGTAAAATTGTTTTCACATAGTGTGATTTTTATTTTTACCTAGATCCATCTTACTATCAAGGGCTTTAATTCCCCCTCTCCCTTTAAATAAGGTCGGATAACCTCTAGACCTAATTTTTTTTATAAAATAAATTTGGGGTGATTTGAAATATAAATTTACTTTTTTTACCCTCTCCCTTAAAATAAGGTGGGCTAACCTCGAGACCTAGTTTTTTTATAAAATAAATTTGGGGCAATTTGAAATATAAATTTATTTTTTTTACCCTCTTCCTTAAAATAAGGTGGGCCAACCTCTAGATTTAATGTTTTTATAAAATACATTTGGGGTGATTTGAAATAATATACTATAATACGAAAAATTCGCCCAATAAAAATTTAAAACCCTTTAATTTCACCCATGGGCGAAAATTCACCCCTAAAATTTTCTATGTCTTGCACTTTGTCAGTTGATGTTTTATATTGATTTTTATTGCCTCTGCCCAGCTGTAGATGGTTGGTGTCAAGCAGTCTACAACAAGAACTAGCTGTGTGCTGGTTGCTTCGTGTGGTGCTTGTGATCCCACAACTCATGTGATCGTGTGTAGCACTACCCTTAGTGCTAAATCCGAGATAGTCTGGATGTCCATCTTCCCGCTTTTTGATCTTTTCTGAGCCCCTAGACATACCTTGTCAATTTCTATGCTAATTTTCTCCATCGTAGGCTGGGTGTCGGTCAAGATTGGTGTTGCTCCCCTCTGCGAAAGTCTTGTTATGAAATAAACGTTTTAAACATCAATATTGAGTTCTTGATCTTGAAGAATGAATTTTTCCTGATCCTCGTCCCAAATACTGATCAAGTATTGCAACAGCTCTGGTTGAGCTCTGAGGCATGGTTTCATGAAGAATTTTTTCATTCCATAGTCTCTGAGAGCTTCCATGAATCTCTCATTATCCATGGAAAGCTCGTCTTCTTCACTGTGTTCCCTTTCCTTCCACTCGATCACCATTTTTCTATTTTTTCACCTGCAAACATGTTCACTTGGACATTATTAGCCAAATCACAAGCTTAAATTTGTGAAATTTAGGCTCATAAAAATTGCATTGTGAGTTTAAAAAATGTTGCATAGTTGGCGCGACTATTTGGGAAACAGTCGTGCCAATGTGTACGCCTTTGTTCAGGAAATCGGGTGGTTGGCGTAAGTCCATGCCTAAAACTTACATCGACCACCATGCCCTAGTTTTCACAATTTCCCCCCTCAAAAATTAAAATTGAAGGTTGCACGTAATGAAAGAAGATTTAAAATGTGGGGAAGGATGTTGGCTCTTACCTGGAACTGATGGATTCGAGATTGGTCTAGCGGATTTCCCACTATCATCGCCACAAAATCGTAGTATAAAATGGTTAACTATTGCTCCACAAGAGGTAAAAGTGAAAATTAATTGTTTTTTACCATTTTTGGCATTTTATAACTTTTTAGAACCCTAATTAGGTTTTGAGACATGTTACATTATGTTATTTCGAGAAATGGGTTCTACGTTTGTTTCTTGTGCAGCAACAGGTCTTTAATGAGATATTGATGAAGTAATGAGTTGTATTTTATACCTTTTCAGACTCGGTAAAAACACGAAAAAGTCACTACTGGAGTCATCTTTTAGCTCTTTCCTCACTCTCTAAAACTGAAAAGATTATCGAGACTCTGGTCGTTTTGAACTCATTAAATGGCTGTGAAACGATATCTACCAAGTATACGTTTACCCATTTTTCAGGATGGGATAGATTATTTATGAAAAAGGAATACCTTAGCCTATCGTGACTAAGAGGCTCTTTCCGATATTGTTTTCTACCATTTCAGATCTGAGAGAATATTTACGAAAAGGTATATGCTGGAGTTTACTTTTCCACTTCTTTTCAAACTCTCTAAACATGAAAAGACGCCAAGTTCCCCCTTTGTCAGACTCGTTAAAATCTGATGACATCGGATATCATCACCATGATGTTCACTAGAGTTCCTCCTTTCTAGGGCTCACAAAATGTAATAGGTTGGATTTTTCCAAAGGAAAAATTTACGGTGCAAGCATATGCTATCCCCTTCAAGCTTGTTTAAAAAAATAACTGGGGTACTCACTAGAAATGGTGGGGGAAAATTGAACTAGTTTTTAGTTATGTCGGCAGTATGTCGCTCTTGAGCATGACACTCCTCTACATTCATGTTGGGTTGGGGGCATCGCATTTCATCATTTTTTCCTTCATGGGTTTGGGTATTTTATCTTGACCTCTCATCTGCTCTTTTCCATGTCATCATGACCTCAAATCCCTTGATGTCAAATACTGCCAAATCCAGAGTCGTGTCGCTAATATGTTCAAGATAATTTTTGCCTCTGTAGCTTTCAGCTTCCCTCCGATCCTCTATTTGGTCCTGATTCAATATCATCATAGGCCTCTATCTCGTGTTGATGATGTGGGAAACATTATGGCCCTCCTTTGACTGGGTCACTTCCTGTCGACTTCAACTCATTATCCAGGAAGTTGGTCTAGAGACTCCATAATGGTACCTTGGAGCCTGCATGCCTCAATGGCAGGTTTTTCGCATTCGATGACAGGTCCACATCATTAGCCTTCGATCGAGTGATTCTATGGGTGTGTGATGCTAGATCACTATTCACATTTCGTGGATTTTACCTGTTGTGCCTTAAGAGCCATTGTCATCATTGGTGGTTTCTCCCATACTTGTTAACAACTTCCATCATCGACTGGTAATCAGGTCATTTTCTTGCATGTTCGAATTTGGCTCACATATTCACATGCTTGAATTTGTAATTGTTTGGGTCGAGATGGAACACAAGACCCTAGTTTTTTCTGATAATATCTAGCCAGCGGGATATTGGTTTATCACGACTTATTGCATGACTCTTTTGATTGGGTGACTGCGACCATACCCGAGTCTATTTGCTGATCCTTACTGCTGGATGGCTGCATCCATACCTTGGATCTCAGTTTATATATGTACTTTATTATGGATGGCTGCACCCATGCCACATGCTCATGTATCAGAGATATCAGTTGTATTTGTAATTGAACATCTTCTGATAGCGGTGTTTGGTTTGAACGCGTTCTCGTAAATCATTTCACCCCTTCCTCTCTAGGACCTCATGCTTTAGGGGGCATCTGTTACACAACATTTTTTCACTATCCCTGCAATCCCCATCCCAAACATTGGAGGATCATTTATGTGACCAAAATAAAGTGTCATTCCTTGTAAAAACCATCATTGCATCCCTTTCCATGAGCACAACACTCCTTCTGTTGACAATTTCCTGAACAGACCTTCAGAAACACCTATTTTTTCCTTGGCGCTAGTAGCCCGTTATACCCTTGTGCCAATTAGGAAGATTAACATTGAACCCCACACCATCAAGCACTCTATCTTAGTTAGTTTCCCACACCAATATGTTTATGGAAAGTTTTTTAAAAATAGAGGCGAAGGTTCCATCATAACAACTTCGTGGGAAAGTCATAGGGAGTGGTTCGATTGAATAACCACGGCCTTCCTCCTTTGGCCTCTTGTTTCCACCTTTTGAGGAAACCTCTGAAGGGATAAAGCCTCCCTTCCACTATATTAGGTATCCCAACCTCCTCCTCTCCCTCTATAAATATAGCTATCTTCCATTGATATTCTAACTGAATTGAACATATTATAGTAGAAATGCTGAAGATATTCCTATGCACTTTGGTTGAAAAGATAGAACGGAAGAGACCATTATTGAGAGAGCTTAGGCTTGTGTCTTCATCCCCTCTTAATTCCATGACATTCGTCGAGATGCATTTTGATTGAACCCTGCTGAAGGAGGTTGCAACGTAAAGGCTTGGTTGTAACTCTTTATTCTATTAATACATATGCATGACTATTGTCTGGTTCCCATCTTGCGTTAATGTGTTTTATTTGATGCAATATGCTTAACCCTCCTTGACTTGCTAGAAGTTATGAATGAGATTGTTGTTTCACATGCTGCTCTTGTTTGTTGATTTTTGTGTAGGTATCCAAGGCTCGCTACTGAAGGATCACGAACCACCAAGACAAGAATTAAGAGGCTACCACTACAACAGCCACGACAACAACATTGGACTCCAGGTAGGTTGATCTACCTCATATGTTTCATTCATTAATTAGGAACCTACACTCTGGCTTGTCTCTTTGTTACTAGACCCACTCTAGGGCTAGAGGGATTGTCTCTGTCCGTAGAGAGGATTCACCTTCATAAAAACAACCTCCATGATTTTTTCTGAAATAAAAATTTGAATTTTCTCTAGTTTGACCAAGGAAAAGTCAAACTGAGATTTGCTTGTTGAATTTTCAAGACTCCCTGTCAATAGGAAAGGGATTATCAACCATCCCTATCTTGCACCTCTAGAACTCGAAATTCCCTCTTGACAAGGTCTTTGTCAAAATTTCAACATCTTGTTCCTCTGTCGAAATATACTACACCAACATTATCTTCCTATGCATGTAATCCTATAAATGGTGATACCAGATATTGATATGATTGGATCCATTGTGAAAAATAGGATTTTCAGAGAGCTTGATGAAACATTAATTATTACAGTAGATCACAGTTGGGTCCATTATCTAAAAAAATAATCCAACAAGTATCTTTCTCATCCAGATCACCTCATATGTTATTTTACATGCAACAATGTATTTTGCTTCTGTCGATATGAGTTTCAAAGATATTTTCTTCCTATTGTACCAAGAAACCATTGCAGACCCAACACTGGAAATTCCACCTGACGTACTATTTCAGTCTCATGGACTCCCTGCCCAATTTGCATCTGTGAAGCCACACAACTTCACTCCCTTTGTCCATTTGTACCGTAGTCCAAACCAGGTAGTGCCTTTGAGATAGAATAGAACATGCTTAGATGCCATCCATAATAGTTTGGATGGCCTAATGACAACTTGGCTCAGTTGGTTGACTCCATAAAACATATCTATTTAGGTTTTCATAACATACGTTAGTGAACCCACCAACTATTGATAAATACTAGCATCCACTTCCTCACCTGAAGTGGCATCCTCTTTCTTCAAGTTTTTCACTAGAGGTGTCTCCATGGGTTTGCATCTTTCCATGTGGATCCTATAAAGTATCTCATTGGCATACTTTCCATGAGATACAAATAGTTCCCGATCACCTTTCCATACTTCCAATCTGAGGAAGTACTACATGAGACCCATGCCCTCCATTTCAAATTTTATTGCAAGTTCCTCCTTGCAAGATATGATCAGCTGCTCATCACTAGTCAAAATCAAGTCATCAACATATAATACAATAACTAGCATTTTACCTTCTTCCAAAATAGTATATAGTTTAGCATTCCCTTCACTTTTGTTGATTCCTAAACCATTGAGATAACTATAGATCTTGGTGTACCAAGCACATGGTGCTTGCTTGAGACTGTACAATTCTTGCTTGAGTCTGCACACATGAGACTATCGATCAAAATTATTGAAGCCTTATGGTTGCTTGATATACACCTCCTCCTTAATAACTCCATTGAGGAATGTGGTTTTCACATCCCTCTGGTGAATATTCCACCGCATTTGTGCAACCAAAGCAAGGATTGATTTGATGGATGAGTACCTTGCTACAGGAGAAAAGGTCTCCTCATAGTAAATCCCCTCAACCTAAGAGTAACCCCTGGCCAAAAATTTGGCCTTGTACTTTTATATGCTTTCGTTTACTGCATGCTTTGCTTTAAAGATCCATATCAAACCCACAACTAATTTTTCTGTTTATTTTAGGATCACTTCCCAAAAACTATTTTTTACAATGGATTTATACTTCTCTACCATTGCATCAACCCATACAGGTTTGATCCAGATTTATGCAAGAAGGCAACAAAATACAGAAATAACCATACATATAGAAATACACTGGAAATAAGGCTTCATTTAATTAATATCAAATCATAGAAATATGATTATGAACATGATTGAAATAAGATAGCGAGGGTGCTAGTAGTGAATCCATGAGAAGAGATGTGGTGACTACATACCTATGAATTGTGTTACAATAAGGCTCGAGGGCCTATTCATTATGGAGAAACAATGGAGAACTCTAAACATCCAAAACCCTAACCCTAGGAGATGAAGCGCCAAAAATATGGGCCCCATTTGGGTAAATTGGTGTTTCAACCTCCTAGGGATGTAACTTCAGCATACTATCTCCATTTGGGGCTTCAAAATGGCTTCGAAAGTTTAGGACCCAAAAAAATGCTAAAAATAGAAAGTTGTGAAAAAAACAGAAAGAGACAATGGTGGGGCCCCAAGTGGAATAGGTGTGTGGCCACCAATATCCACCTGGATCATTCCTCCCCCCTTAGGAAGAAATGGTCCCCATTGCATTGAGTTCCTCCATAATATTTGGAAAATTTTGTTGAAATTGGTCCCTAGTGAACCACTTGCCTTGGTGCAGGAGTTGGCCTGCTATGACAACTCGATACAGTTGGATATTTTGTTGGTGAGTGTTCTTGATTTGCATGTCCATGATACAATCTATGGTGGCCTATTCCATACAGTCTAGGTTTAACTCTTTTGGTGTGAGTTCTTCTGAAATGTCAGAGGTATACAATAGAGGTGGGAAGTGGGGATGAAGGCGATCTACATTGAATACTTGATGCAGACCAAGAAATGGTGGAATACTGAGCTTGAAGGCATTGTTCCCTATAGCCTTGGTGATGGTGTATGAACAATATCGGAGTAGGCGAATCTTGTGGTGGGGTCCAGTGAGGTGCTCCTTCTGCAAATGTAGCCACACTTTTTCACTCACCTGGAAGTTGTGTGGCACCTAATGTTGATCATGTTGTTGCTTGTACTTAGCATTAGCTTTGTCTAATATGTCATGAACCTGTTGGTGAATGTGTTGAATGCACTCGACAAAGTTTTGTGCTTTGTCAGCTTCAAACTGGACATGAGACGAATTGGCTTGAGTAGCTACAAATGGCATGGCTATGTCAATGGGACATAGTGGCTGGAATCCCAAGTCCACCTGAAAGGGGTTGTGTCTAGTTGAGATGTGGAGAGCCCGGTTATAACTGTGTTGTACATAAGGAAGGCTCTCATCCCATGTGAGTGGATGCTTTGAATTGTACATGCGCAGAATGTGTACAATCATCCTATTGACGACCTCTGACTGGCCATTAGTTTGGGAATGGAAAGTAGTGGAATTGGTGAGCTTGGTGCCCAACATTGACTAGAGGCTAGACCAAAATGTGTTGAGGAACCTGCTATCGCAATCTGATATGATGAACTGTGGGATTCCAAAGTGCACCCATACTTGTTCAAAGAAGAGTTTAGTAGTGGCTTCTGTTGTGATATTCTTCTTGCAGGCTGCCATAATGACCATCTTTGAGAATCTGTCGACAACCATGAAAACACGGTCATTTCCATGCTTATTAGAAGGAAGTCCTGACATGTAATCCATGGAGATGGATTCCCAAGGTCGAATAGGGGTGGGTAGCAGAGTATAGAGCCCTCCCTTCTTGAAGGTGGGTTTGGCAATGGCACAAGCAGTGCAGGATCTGATGTACTTCCTAACATCATGTTGAAGGTTCGGCCAATAGAAATACTTCTGCAGTACTGCAACTCTTTTCTCGACCCCAAAATGCCCAGTGACTCGATTGTAGTGCGCTTCCCATATCATCTTGGCACGCTCTCTTGAATGAACACAAAGGTGTCCCAGGTGACATAATAGTGCACCTTGGAGGTGAAAATTTAGAACTTGCATACCCCCTAAGAGTGCCTTGTATGTGTAGTTGAATTATGGATCACTCTTTTAGAGAAGCAGTGAATCAAAAGTATCATGCCCACAAGAGTTCAGAACGGTGGTTATGGCCATGATCGGTGGTTGGCTGAGGCAGTTTGCAACATTATTGGTGCTACCCTTCTTGTACTTGATGTTCAAATGAAATTGTTGCAGATATTTGTACCACTTTTGATGGCAATCATTCTGTAACTTACCTTGTGTCTATATGAACTGCAGGGGTTGATGGTCTGTGTGGATGATCGTCTCCTTCCCCAAAATGTAATGCTTCCATTGTCGACAAGCCTGCACAATGGAATACATTTCTTTGTCATAAGTGGGATACTTTCGACTTGTGTCGAACAATGTCTCACTGTGGTATGCCACTGGATGCCCCTCTTGAGTAAGAATTGCCCCAATAGCATAGTCAGAGGCATCTATCTCGATCTCAAATGGTTGTTACAATTCTGGTAATGTGAGCATTGGGTTAGAACAGAGGCGATGTTTTAATTCTACGAACACCTTCTATTCAAATTCCGACCAAAATAATTTTTATTCCACTCCTCCCTTGGTGAGTTTACTCAAGGGCCAAGTGATATGAGAGAATCCCAACATGAACCTGCGATAGAAATTAGAAAGAACCAGAAAGCTGCAAAGCTCTGTTAGGGTGGTTGGGGCTGGCCAATCTCGAATGACTTGGATCTTGGCTGGATCCACATGCACCCCCCTTTCATCAATAATGTATCCAAGATATTGAACCTGGGTCATGCCAAAAGTGCACTTCTCCAA
Source organism: Pinus albicaulis (assembly GCA_034641835.2). Lineage (NCBI taxonomy): Eukaryota > Viridiplantae > Streptophyta > Pinopsida > Pinales > Pinaceae > Pinus > Pinus albicaulis. The sequence goes on along the minus strand of CM076584.1, from coordinate 939,008,021 downwards.
ATTGGCACACAACTTGTGTTGCCGCAGTGTTTGGAGGACTTCTCAGATGTGGTAGAGGTGCTTTTCCCAAGTCTAGCTGAAGATCAGAATGTCATCCAATTGTACCAGTAAAAATGAGTTGGTGAATGGACACAAGATGTCAACCATCAACCTCATGAATATTGCGGGAGCATTTGTCAATCTGAAAGGCATGACGAGCCATTCGAAAAGGCCTTCCTTGGCTTTGAAGGTAGTCTTCCACACATCAGAGGGTTCAATTGGTACCTGGTGATACCTAGACTTCAAGTCGATATTGCTAAAATATTTTTCCACTTTGAGTTAGTCCAGAACGTCATCAATCCATGGGATCGGGTACCTATTCCAAACAGTGATCTTGTTTAGCACTCGATAATCAATATAGAGTCTCCAAGTCCCGTCCTTCTTCTGTACCAACACGATCAGGCTCCCACAGGGCGATGAACTTGGCCAGATGTGGCCTTTTTGCAGCAGCTCCTAAATCTGCCTCTTGATTTCATCATTATCCATAAAGAGCACCTATAGATCGGTCCATTGGATAGCGGCACACCTGGGGTCAGGTCAATGTGGTGCTTGACCTGAAAGTGTAGAGGCACCCCTGTGGGTGAGGTGAAGATTTCCCCGTACTCCTCCACAACCTTGTCCATTTGTTGTTGTCGTGTAGAGGAGTCATGTTTGGAGGTCGTGGCCATAGTCTTCCTCTTCCCTTGGGGGCAGATCATCAGGAAAAAAAATTTCTTGGTTTGGGAAATGAGCTTACTGCATTGTTTTGCAGTAACCAAAGAGATAGTGGGAGGTGGTGGTACCTCTGGTATCTTGTACATTTATTTCCTAAAGTAACAATAAAAGTGCAAGGCCGGGACTCATACATAGAATGTCACTTCCACAAGTATGGTTGGCCTAATAATACATCAGAAACATCAATAGGAGCAATGTCACACAATAGCTCATCCGTGAAGGGCTTGATGTTATAGGGAAGGCGGAACTGTTGGCTGATGCGAAGATCCAGTCCTTGGTGAAGCCACCCGATGGTGTATGGTTGTGGGTGTGCTATGGTCGGCAAGCCCAACCACTTCATGAAATCTGCTAAAATGAGGTTATTTTGGCTCCCATTGTCGACAATGAACTATAGCGAGGAACCCATTACCCACATCTAGGAGTGGAAGAGATACTCTGCCTCCTTTGGATCTTCTGGTTCCTCCTTCTGGATCTTCGTAGTGGCAACAGTGGCATTGGGATCTGCATCAATAATCTACTTCCATTCTTCATTCACCTTGTCTGGTTCTGATTCAGAGCAGAAGCATGCATCTGATTCAGAAGCCCTCATCTTGGCCACCAGCGACTACTTGGCCTGACACTCACTTGTGTTGTGAGTGGAGCTCTTATGGAACTCACACCACTTTCCCGTGTCATTGGCTTCACGGTGTTATTCTTTGCTTGTGTCTTTGGCAGGTTGTCTTGGGCCACCATGCCTTGGCTTTTTCCTTTGTTCTATGGTTTGGGGGAACCTTTCCCTTGATTTTGATTCGCAGATCCAAAGTCTCACTTCTTCTGTTTGAATTTATGCTCAATCTTGGCAGCATACCGGTATGCCATACCAAGCGAGGAGATGTCGAGGAACTCCATTTCCTCCTAAATGTATCTGTGCACACAACCATGATACTTTAGCACCAAATGTTTCTATGAATCTTTGATACCCAAATTTGTGCACAGGGTATGGAACATATTCGTTAGCTCATGCACATCTTGATCCCTTTGTTGCCGCAACATGGTCCATTGTATGTACTTGTCCTCATAGCTCCCCATGGGATAGTATTGTTCCTTGATGGCATATGGAAAAGAATTCCAAGTGAGTACGGCTAAGAACATAGATGGTTATGTCTCATCCTTTTTACCACAGTAGGTTTCTCACCATTCCTTGACATGGGGGGTAGCTTTGAGGAGTGCAAAAATAATCTTCTCCCTGTTGGAAAAGTCATGAACTAAGAAATTTCCTTCTAATATATTGAATCATATATCTATGGCATCTGCATCTATTTGACCCTCAAATAAGGGAATGTCAAAGTTTACTTGTACCTTAAAGGGAGTTGTGCCTCAAGAGTGTTTGCTGGATGCAGATGCATCACTGGTGGGCAGTCGTTGAAGGATCTGGGAAAATTTATCCATCGTCGCTTTCCTTTGTTTTTCAAGGGCCTCCTCGAGCAATATTTTGATAGGATCTCCTGCTCCCTCATCTTTATTTTCGTCCCCCATGAGCGTCCATCAGGGTTTGCGAGGCTGATCTTGCAAATGTTCCACCAAATTGAGCCCTAACTCCTTATACCCCGACCTCGTTGGGGACATGCAAAGAAGGATCAAGAAAAAGCGGACCGCTCTGATACCACTGATCTAGATTTATGCAGGAATGCAACAAAATACAGAAATAACCATACACATAGAAATACAGCAGAAATAAGGCTTCATTTCTTTAATATCAAATCACAAAAATATGCTTATAAACATGATGGAAATAAAATAGCCAGAGTGCTGGTAGCGAATCTATGAGAAGAGATGTGGCAACTAAAAACCTCTAAATTATGTTACAATGAGGCTCGAGGGCCTATTTATTATGAAGAAACAATGGATAACTCTAAACATCCAAAACCCTAACCCTAGGAGATGAAGCGCCAAAACTATGGGTCCTGTTTGGGTAAATTGGTGTTTCAACTTCCCGAGGACGTAATTTCGGCATACTGTCTCCGTTTGGGGCTTTGAAACAGCTCCGGAAGTTCAGGACCTGAAAAACTACTAAAAATAGTAAGTTGTGAAGAAAACTGAAAGAGACAATGGTGGGGCCCCAAGTGGAATAGGCGGGTGGCCACCTATACCCACCTGGATCAAGGTTTATCTACTACATCATCAAAAGAGGATGGCTCATTCTCTACAAGCTCAATGATTAGAGCCATGTAGGAAGTGTACCGATCTGGTGAACTTCGATGCCTAAGTTGATTTGAAGGAGAAACCACATTATCGCTCACATCCTGCACAAGTATGTTAGCTTACTTGGTACTTTTCCTACCTTCTCTAGATGGTTGTAATTGAGTCACTATCTCCACTCTCTCCTCCTCAATTTGTGGCTACTTCACAACTTCCCGAGGTTCCTCCTTTGGAGGTAAGATATCCTCTTCTAGTGGGATCTGAAGCTCGCTCTCAAGATAGCACTACATGTCTTTTTCTTCATTAAATTTTACATTCCTTCACATTATTGTTATTATGAGGGATGGAATGTACATATAGTATTTTTGGGGAGTTTCTGTGTAACCCAAAATATCCCTAATTATGTTGTCAGCTCTAGCTTCTTCCTTGATTCTTTGGAGACACGGTAGTAAATAGAGGCTCCAAAAATCCTAAATTGTGACACATCCGACTTCCTCCCCAAGAAACCTCCTACAGTGTAGTCATGCCAAGAATTCGATGAGGACTCTTATTCTGCAAATATACCGTTGTGTTCAAAGCTTCATCCCACAAGTACAAAAATAGGACTTGGTCATGCAATGTAATATTCCCTAATGCAAAAAGAAGGAATATAGTGTCAAATGTTGTAACAATAATGCATATCATCATTTATAAAGAAAGAGGCCAATATGGAGACCTTTCATATGTTATTACAGTAGAAAAATTTACATAATAAATGGGTCATAAGATGTATAACAAGAAATACAAGCCTCCAATGGACAAAATCATTCAATAAGAGGTGCTGCAACCATGTATAAAAGCTATAAGACACTTACATCGTTATTTTATTACCTCTGATACAGAAGTTGATTATACACTATATCTAGGGCTAATATGTGCCTTGAAAGATAGATATATATTAGATCTGAGCACTATACAAGCTCCTCTAAATAACCCCTCGAGGGTTTTCAGCAAAACACCAAGTACAAGTTGTAGATCTGAGATCTAAGACTGCAGATCTACTAAAAAATACATACTTGGAAAGTGTTGCTGATCTGATATGATCAATACAATAGCCTCCTCCAATAGATCCTCAAAGTGAAAGGTGGATCCCCTTCACTTGAAAACCAGCTCTCCAAATGGTGTGCTAAACCACCCTGCAACTCCTCCTACAGAAATAACACAGATCTGGAAGTAAAATGCATTGTAGGGATCAAAATATGGTTGGCCTGATGACAATATCTAAAAATATGCTCAATGGACTTCAATACTGTCCTCCCAATGGAAAGGAAGCCTCCTCGATTGAAAATAAGCAATGAGATGGCATAGATCTAGAGATATGATCACCACTTGATGCAACCTACAAAAACAACCAATCCCTCAACAGGATCTATGTTGTAAAAGAAAGATGAAGGTTGGCCTTAAACCTGATACTGGACAATGTAGCACAAACTCTCCCAAGAGGCCTCTCAAGGAAAGAGGTGGGATTCCCGACCAGGAACACCTTGTGCTAAAAAAAACTCTATCTCAGCTAAACAACAAGAGAAAGATATATGTCTAAATAGACCATATATTTAGAAATATAATAAATCCATAAATAAGGAATATGGCTGCCATCCTCTTCCTTAAATAGAAAATGAGCTTGTAAACCTTAAGCCCCATCCAAAAATATCACTACATTCACACAAAGCATCTCCATCTAAAATTTCATTGTCCCTTTTTGATGACCACTCCTCTATCATAGCGCTGTTGATTTGGTCCAGATTGACCCAGTGAAAGTGATCAAGCCCCTTTCACACCAACGATGCATTAATTAACCTGCCAAGATTTGTCTCTTTCACATTTGGCATTGATTTATTTCATTATTAGGAGAATTTTGGACCTCCTTTGTCCTCTTATTCTTTAAACAAAGTAGTAAAACAAAATTGAATATTCCAATTAGTTCATGGCTAATTTAGGAATATTACAATCCTCCCCTCCGAAGTGTTGCTTGTCCCCAAGCAACTGTAAGGATAGAACTCAAAATGTGGTGAACCTTTATTCCCATATGGAGCTCCAATCTTCGAGCTATCATCCATACAAAATGAATCACCCTCCAGTGTGGTAATTCATAGAAAATATCCTCTCTTTTTCTCATGAGAGGCACCTCCCAAGTGCTCAAGTTACCCAAATGGCTCATCCCATAAGGAAACAAGAGATCCAATGTAGCAATCATGGATGATCCAATGCTTTCCCCAACATATGAAACATAAGAACCATGGAAAATCTCTCTCCCAAAGGACACATCCAATCCTCCTATCCACCCTCAAATCATTGCCATAAAAATAATAAGTACATCATCAATGTAATGGATTAAAACCAAGTACATACAAAGAGAAATATGTAAAAATGGAGGTGGGTCATAATCCCACATGTGGAACCAACATAGTATATCTCCTGATTGCGTTAGATAATAACATAGCAAGTGGTTTCCCCACCACTTAATTGCTTCCCAAGTCATCTCACCATGATTGAAAGTGTGAGATATAATTGTTGCTTTTGAAATGCACCCACAATGATACAATATCTCCCTTTGTATTTCAAGGGAGTGGCCATGTTCAGAATTGTTTGTGGCCCAAAGTTGGCCATGAAGTTTATATGGAATAATACTCCTTTTTTGAGCTATGGCCTACATATACATGGTAAAATAATACAAGTAATAATCAAATGAATCATTAGATATACAAGCATATTCATCACCAAAATTTCTCCTCATACAAATGGAATGGTGCGTAGATGTATCCCCTCTCATTCCAAAAGAGGAAAGAGGTGGCTGAAATAAATCCTCCATAGTGTCATGTATCTCTTCCAACTCCACATGGCTCATGCATCTTTGAAAATTCTTATATAGTTCCTCTTCAAAGCCCTTCCAGGTGTAACTTTCCATAATAGTGTTGTAGGCCTTCATGGAATAAGTATGGTTGCAAAATAACTCTTCATAATCCCTTTGTAGCAACTTATCCTTGAGCTTGGAAGCTCTAGATAAGAAGATCCTACCATGATAATAGATGACTTCATCTTGTATTGAATATCCCTCCTCATGTAGCTGGTGATCAAATATCATGCATGTGAAAATATCCTTTGAATAATCCACCAACAACTAGGATCTCCAATATGGATCAATCTTCCATAATGACAATGATGATGATCTATTATAAAGAATATATGTCATATGGATTCCCTTATACTTGACATCTCCCATGTGAAAGGTATATGTTGGAAGTTTTCTATCCTTCCCTTGCTGCTTCTCCCACAGTGCAGAATCCGAAATAAGTGTGGGTGATGAAAATGTTGGGAAAATGTCTCCCTCCTCATGGAGTCTACCCAAGACTCTCAGCATTGTATCATGACCCCTAAATGCTCCTTCATGAGCCAAATATATCAATTATGCATCATGTTGAGAGAAATATTTGTTTATTTCCCAATCAGGGGGTCTCCCTGGTGGAATGCCTCCATGTAAAGAAACATCAAGGCTCAAAGCAGGTTGTATATGTGAATGGAATGATTTTTCCATTCTTTCGCTGCACAAATCATCCTCCTGCTTCTATGCATAAACCTCCTAAAAAGGATGGGTGTGTATGTTCCCAATCACTTGATGATGGCCCTCCTTCTAATCTTCTCCTACCTCCTGCAAGATATCACAGTCTAAGGTGTTTTCTTCGAATGTAGTCAACCGATGTACACCCAACATTTCCTTGGTGTCAATAGTCTTGATCACAAAGGAATGACCTCTCATAGTGTGTGTCCCCAAGATTGCATTCAATGTTGGAACACACTTCCTCCATTGTTTTGTCTCATTGCCTATCAACATAGACACATGCTACTCATGATCTTCATATGTAAGATCCTTTGGAATTTTTTGCAAAGATGCAAGGGTTCCTCTGGTTGAGGAATTTGCTTCATTTCCATCTCCAATAGAAGTAGATATCCTCCTGCTGTCACAACGCTAGAGGATCTTTCCAGCTCTTCTTCTTTTTTTTCCTCGTCAATGGAGAATACCTCATCATTAAGAGATCCTTGGTCTTGATCTCCTCTTGAAAAAGGAATCCTCATGTCTTGTTTTTGAGAAGAGAGTTCTTGTTGAAGTGGGGATTTTTCCCTTGGCAAAATATGTTGCATATCTTTGACCCCCTCAACAATGTTATGAAATGGAGTTAGTTTCATGGATCTCTCCAACTCATGCAAAGGTTCTAATTTCTTGGGTTTGGTTTTCTCTCCCACGAAAGTTTTAGATTGTTTCAAATCCAAAAATTTCACTATCGTCCTAGTGAACTTTGCATAAGTAGATATATTTAAATTTCTCAATGAAAAAGATTCAAATAACGACCACTCATAAGACTTAACTTCAAGATGCAGCGCTGCTACTCTAATGGATTCCTCTTCTGAAACTTGATGCAGCTGGAAATATCAATCTAGATTCTTTACCCAAGCCTTGGCTCTGCTCTTAGGTGGCCCATCAAAAGTAGGTAGAAAGAATCTACCCAAAGTGTGTTGCATGCACCCTCTTCTTCTATTGTAGTTGTTGGGTCTTCTCTCTTCTTTAAGTTGAAAAAACCCTTGGAAGCTTAGATGCTCATTGAATCTTTTAGACTGAGATTCACATTCTTGGAGATAGTGACCAAGAGTCTCCTCCTTTGGTGTTTCTCCTTCTGCTTCTTCTCTTTCCAAGAATGTAGACATGGTATAACGTTGTATATATAATTGTGTGGTTGAATGATCACACACATAATATAAAAAACTGGGGCTTTGTTCATGTGAAAATATTCTGGAGGGATATTCACGTCTTTCCCTCCTCATTTCCATGATGTCTTTGTTAATTCCATAAATAGTTTGGAAAAGAAGTTTTGATAACTCCTTCCCTCTCATTCCTCCCGATAAAGGGGTTTTACCCTTGTCTTCTTTGTCATTTGTATAATAAAATTTCTAATGTCTTATTCTTTGATACCTCCTCTCTCTATCAATAATAGGCTCTCCTTTTTCAGATGACATATTGGATTTTAGAATGCACAGGTTGTGCCAAGATTATACTCTCATACCACTGTAATATTCCCATATGGGAAAAGCAGGAATATAGTGCAAAATGTTGGAGAAATATTGTAGATCATCATTTATAAAGCATGAGGAAAATATGGAGACCTTTCATATGTTATTACAATATAAAAATGTACATAAGAAATGGACCATAAAATGCATAACAAGAAATACAAGCCTCCAATGGACAAAATCAACCAATAAGAGGTGTTCCAACCATGTATAAAAGCTGGAAGACCCTTACAGCATTATTTTATTACCACTGCTACAGGAGTTGATTATAAATCAGATCTAGGGCTGATACATGCCTCGAAAGATAGATCTATATCAGATCTAAGCACTATACAAGCTCCTCTAAAGAACCCCTCAAGGGTTTTCAAAAAAACACCAAGTACAAGTTATAGATATGAGATCTAAGACTGTAGATATACTAAAAAATATAGATCTGGAAAGTGTGGCTGATCTGATATGATCAATACAATAGCCTCCTCCAATAGATCCTCAAAGTGAAAGGCAGATCCCCTTAACTTGACAATCAGCTCTCCAAATGGTATGCTAAACCACCCTACAACTCCTCCTACAGAAATAATGCAGATCTAGAAGTAAAGTATGTTGTAAGGATCAAAATATGGTTGGCCTAATGCCAAGATTTTAAAATATGCTCAATGGCATTCAATATTTTCCTCCAAATGGAAAGGAAGCCTCCTCCACTAAAAATAAGCAATGATATGGCCTAGATCTAGAGATCTAATCACCACTTGCTACAACCTGAAAAAACAACCAAACCCTCAACAGGATCTGCACTGTAAAATAAAGATGAAGCTTGGCCTTAAGCCTGATAATGGACAATGTAGTACAAACTCTTCTAATAGTCCTCTCAAGGAAAGAGGTGGGATTCCTGACCAGGAACACCCTGTGCTAAACAACACTCTATCTCAGCTAAACGTGAAGAGAAAGATATATCTCTTAATAGACCATATATTTAGAAATATAATAAATCCATACATAATTAATATGGCTGCCATCCTCTTCGTTAAATAGAATATGAGCTTTCAAACCTTAAGCCCCATCCAAAAATATCACTACATTCACACAAAGCATCTCCATCTAAAATTGTGTTGTCCCTCATTGATGACCATTCCTTCATGAAAACGTTGTTGATTTTGTCAAGGTTGACCCAGTCAAAGTGATCCAGCCCCTTTCACAGCAAGGGTGCTTTAATTAAGCTACCAATATTTGTCTCTTTCACATTTGGCATTGATTTATTTCATTATTAGGATAACTTTGGACCTCCTGTGTCCTCTTATTCTTTAAACAAAGTAGTAAAACAAATTGAATATTCCAATTAGTTCATGGCTAATTTAGGAATATTGCATGTTACATTTCCCTTTCTACACCCACAAAAATTCTATTCTTCCTCTCATCCACCCCATTCTGTTGTGGGTTTTGGGGTTCTCTCAACTCTCATCAAATTCCTTCTCCTTCACCTTCTTATCAGTTTATTTCTCAACCAGATCCTTGAACTCTACAAACTTGTAGAATGTCTCATCCTTCTTCTGCATGAAGAATATCGGGCACTTCTATGAGAATTAATCAATGAAAATGACAAAATATTTGTGCCTAGTAGTGGAGGCTATCAAGAATGGTCCAAAAACATCAGAGTGGATCCTTTCAAGGACTGCATGTGCTTTGTTGTACTTCCTCAAGGTACACCCTTTTCACCTGTTTCTCTAGTGCTCCTTTGGGGAGACCTGTCATAATATATTGCATAATATTTAGGGCTCCATGATGCAAATGACCAAGTCTTATATGCCAAATTTGACCAACATTGCAGATTTGTGCTCTCTGTCTATGTGCTCAAAGTAGCACAATCCTCCACATATAACTTGTATAGGTTATTCACACAAACCCAAATATCCTTCACCTCTCATGTGCATATGTGTCTCATGAATCATTTCCCTTTGTTGAAGATCACATCATGGTCAGTGCTTTTTAAAACTGCAATGAAGATGAGATTTTTCATTAGACCCGAAACAAACATCACATCCTTGAGTTTGGGAGGGGAGTCAAACTCCCTCTGAAAGGTTACTATACCAATTGCAGTCACATTGTACCTTCCATAATCTCCCATCTCAATGTGAATCTGGATATCATACTCCTCTAAATAATTGAAAAAATATCTATTCCCCATCATGTGGAATAAGGCACCACTTTTTAGGTACCACATGTGTTGTCCATGCCTGAAATGAGAGTAAAGTAAAGCTCAAACTGTGAAGCCAAGGCTTCACCCACTACTCCTCCCGAGGTATTCTTTCTTTTCTTCTTCTGTGGACCCTTCCTGGCATAGTGCCTGAATTCATCACAGTGAAAGCACTTGATTATGTACATGTATTTCTTCTTGTTTCCTTGACTAGATTCTGCTTTGGATTGGGAGTTCTTCCATTTTCCCTTCTTTTCCTTTCTATCCAAGGAAAAATTTTCTTCATCCTCACCCTTCAATGAAGTCTCATCTCTAGTACTCTACCTTATTTCCTCATATACCAAATAGGACCACAAGTGTTCCCAATTTGGTAGTTTATCCTTCCCATTCAACGAATCTTGGTAGTTGTGCCAGTTTTTGGGAAGGCCTAGAAGGGCTAGGCTTACCGAATCATCCTTTGCAATAATAACACCAACTTTATGAAGTTCATCATGACATTGTGTGAACCTACTCAGGTTTTGTGGAATAGTCTCATTCTTATTCATCTCGATATTTCAAAGTTTATCCTTGAGCATCAACTTCCTGTGATCACAACTATTATGGAAAAAACATGTTACTGCTTTCCACATTGCATACATAGTATCTTTCCCATGGATATTTGAGACAACATGGTTTCATAATCCCTCCAATATGATTATGATTGCCTTGGGGACACACTTATTCCATTATGTTATATCTTGAGCATTAGATCTTGTTGGTTTTAGGATATCATTATCAATGAATTCCTTCAATTCATTTTCTTCCAGCACTACCTCCATGTGATCCTTCCAAGAAACATAGTTCTAGATTCCCTCAAGGGCATACCGGAGTCTTAATCCATAGAATTCCATCTTTCTAGATATGAAGAATTAATCCAACAAATTCTATCCTCCTACAATAAAAACTCTGAAATTTCTGCTCTATTGTGAATGTGCTCTAATACCATTTAGAAATTAATTTGTAGATTTGAATCTACTCATGAAATTTATTAAATCAGAACACTTGAAGCTACTCTACTGCTTTGTGAAAATAAATTCATAATGTAGAACAAACATCATATACATGCAAAAGGAAACATCACACATGCATAAAATTTTTATATATGGGAAAGAAAATTCTCAAAATCCCTTCCTATATGTATTGCATTAATCAAAGAATAGAGATGAATAAATATGCTTGCACAAGCCTGAGCACAACCTCCAAGTATAGTCTATCTCTCTTCCTGATTGACTAAATTTGGCCAACACTTAGGTAATGTCCAAGCCCTCTAAGCTCTTATTTCTTTATGTTGTTCCTTAAATAATTAGACCATAATTTTAGGGAAATTCCTCAATTGGATTGCACAATTCCTTTAATTCCTTCCTCTAACTGCATGCACCATCTATACACATGGGAATAGTCTAAAAATAATAGTTCACTACCTTGGAATCTCCATCTCAACTGGGTAATTAGAATTCTCTTCATGCAACAATTTTTTTGGGTTGAATGATCAGTTAACTAGTTGATCATTGATTGTGGTTGAAGTTCCACTTCCACAACTTGACCTCCACTAGTTCCGCTAACAATTAGAACTAGTTTAACTAAAAATAACTCAATTTAAATGAAATAGATTGACATAAATTAGATATCAGTCATACTAAACTAAAATCAAGCTTCGCGGACTGAAATTAATTGATTTAATTGAGTGACAAGTTCCATGTCATCTCACTTAACTACTTTCGAGATTTTTGCTGAAAATAGAAATTTGAATTTTGTCTAGTTTGACAAAGGCAAAGTCAAACTAATATTTTCCTATTGCATTCTCAACACAAGTTAATATGTAGATGTTGAAACACAATATGGTACCATTTAAGCATCTTCCCTTATGAAACAATATGCTATAGCATGTAGGCCCATCCTTCAGGGAATTATTTATCATTCTCATATCCATAGATTCGGTAGCACAAAAATGTCAAGTATTAAAACATCATTTTAAGTGATTTAGTCTTGTAATTATTATTTAAAGTCTAGTAAAAATTTGATCATTATTTGAACCATGACATAACCATTTCCTTAGTGTTCAGATAGCCTGTGGTTTCATAGAAATGTGAGTCCATATGTTTCTCAGGATTAGGAAAATTATAGATCAAGTGGATATCATGTGGTCTGTAGGAGGAAATGTTTCACCCACTACCAATGTGTAATGACATGCTCATGGTACCTATGCCTTGCAAAATCGATCTAATAACATTTGAAGATGGTAAGATTGAGAATATGCAAGAGACCTCATGGCACCCTGATCATTGGATGTCGATGTAAACCTATCTATCCTCCAAATATGATTCAAGTTATGTCATAGTGAATGCATCCTTGATATCATGCCAAGTGACAGTGGAGTCAATCTCAATGAAACACTATGTATCACATAGAATAGGAATTTATATTGAGGTATTTTCCACGATTTCCTCGGTACTTCTCTCTGTGGCCTCCTTTGATGTTGATCTCTTTGTTAAATGTTCATGAAAGAGAAATATTCTTAGTTCTAATAGTACCTACTGCAAGAGATTCACATAAGGAGATAATAAGTTAACTTCAAAATATGAATTAAAAAAGAAAATTTAAAAAAACAAAAAAGTGATTGAGGAGAGATGTTATGTTTTTTGGGCTACAAGGAGGTCGTTTGAGCTCTAGAATCGTACAATGTGCGATGAGAGAGGGTGATTGTGTTGTTCTAGATAGGAGATGAATGGTTTGTGGAATGAAACTTCACAATGTGTTGTCTCAATCGATAGAGGGAGACAAGGATTGTGTAATGCATAGTTTTATTAGCCAAGTTGGGCCACTACTGGTTAGGATTTCAAAATTCATATTTGGAGGGGGTCAGTGAGGGAGACAAGGATTGCATAATGCACAATTTTATTAGCCAAGTTGGGCCGCTAATAGTTAGGATTTCGCAATTCACATTTGGAGGGGGTCAGTGATTTCATATTGCACAGTTTTAGCTAGCAAGGGGGGACCTTGTTGCTTGGGATTGCGCAATGTGCAGTGGGAAAGGCAAAGAAAACCCAAGGATAGTGCAATAAGACTGGGAGAGTCGTAAAATCTGCATCTGGGACTAAGGAAGATATGGGTGTAGATAAATCTTGGAAATATTTATATCAATCACTAACATCAACTAGTAAATATAATTCAAACGGAAGAACATGCATGCATAAAAATCTCCAGCAACAGTAATTGTTGGTAAGCGAAAAGACAAGAAGGAAATGCAACACTTGTAAAAATAAATTGAAAGAATAAAAAAAAAATTATAAAAGGTAATAATAACATAGATGCGACTAAATGCAAGAATAATTTGGAAAAACGGCACTTTCAAACACAAAAGCGACAAAAGTGACCTAAAAAGCAGCAATAAGCGACACTTGAGAAACTTACCCAGAAAAAACATTGAAAATAAAATCGAAAGTTCCTTTAAGTCACGAGGATGGATAGAGCTCCAATTTAGAATGTTAAAATGAGTTTTAAAACCCTCTATTATATGTGTTTACCCTCAGGGCATTAGGGTTAGGGTTTTTTGACATTCATTCCTAAAGTCAAGGAGAATGTGACATTTGTCTTTGGATAAAAAATAGAAACTTGTGCCACACTTTCATATAGGAATGTGAAATACATATTTTCTAGGGATGTAGAATTGGATGATTTGAAAGACTACACATTCCACTACATAAAGTATTGTGCAATTCTTAGTGACCAGGGATTGCACAATTTAGTGGCTTAGTGGATTGCATAGTTTTGACTCACAGTGGAGGATTGTGCATTTCACTTGCACAATGACTTCCTATCTGATATGATTGTGTACTTTATTTCATCAAGGGGTTTTGCAGTATCCAGTGGCAAAGTATTGCACAATTCTAGGAGGCAAGACCAACATTAATCAACTCTAGATCAGGAGAAGAGTTAGCTAGTGCTTGAGAGGGAGGTTACTTGTCTTCAGAAGTTGTACAACCATTGCTGACAAGACTTAGTAATCGTCAGGGAAACTTAGTTATGACATCACACAAGATTTTCAATCAAGAGGAACACTTGATGATAGTTAAAAAAATAGTTCTTATAGAAATAAGGTAGCCTCCAAAACTAAAGTGTAATATTCCCAAGTGGGGAATGCAACAATAGAATGCAGAATGATATAAAAATAACACAGTTCATATTTTATTAAGTAGGATTCCAATATGGAGACCTTCCATTTGTCATTACAACAGAAAAATACATGTGAAAAGTGGCCCATAAGATGCATGACAAGAAAATACAAGTCTCCAATGAAAGAAATCCTCAAATGAGGTGCTGCAACCATATATAAAGACTATAAATTCCTTACAACATTATTTTATTGGCTCTGCAATAGCTGTAGATTACACATAATATCTACATAAAGTATGGACAAAACTTTAGATCTATACCAAATCTATACACTTTGCAAGCTCCTCTAACACTCCCCCTTGGGGTTTTAAGCAAAATACAAAGTACAAGATGTAGATCTGAGATCTAATACTATAGATCTATGGAAATATTCAGATATCTAAAGTGGATCTAATATGATATAAACAAGAAAATGATCTCCTCCAAAATATCTCCAAAGTGAAGGGCAGATCCCCAACACCTAGAAAATCACTCTCAAATTGGGGAGCTAAAACACCCTGCAAATACACCTATAGAAATAAAACAGACCTAGATCTATACTATAGTGTAGGGAACAAAATTATGTTGTCCACATGCCAAGATATGAAAATGGTGCTCAAGATCTTCAATACTTTCCTCCCAATCAAGTAGAACCCTCCTCCACTGAAAAGAAGCACTAAAATGGACTAGATCCAAAAGATCTGATCTCCACTTGCTGCAGCTTGAAAAAACAGTCAAAACCTCAATAGGATTTACGTTGTAGTTGAAAGAAGAAGCTTAGCCCAAAGCCAAATAGTGGACAATGCAATACAAACTCTCCCAACAGCTACTCAATGGGAGGAGGTGGGATTCATGACCAGGAACAGCCAATGCTAAGAAACATTATTATCATCTAAATAGTAAGAGAATAAGATATGTATAAAAAGAAAATATACTTAGAAAAATATCATATCATCAACAACCTTCTAATGCTGCCATCCCCTTCCTTTTATAAGACAAGAGTTTACAAACCCTAAACCACCTCTAATAAAATCACCTCTTTCACACAAGGTATCTCCATCTAAAACTGCATTGTGCCTCATTGATGGCCACTCCACCATGATAGTGCTATAGATTTGGTCAAGGTTGACCCAGTCAATATTTTTTATCCCCTATTCATACCTTAGGGTGCTTTATTAAGTCAAAAATATGATCCAATTTCACATGAGAAGTGGTTTTATTCAAAATAAAGAGTCTTATTCGTCTTCCCACCCACTTATTCACCTATCAATGTGAAAAAAAAAATTAATATTCCCATTAGCTATAGGCTAAGTTAGGAATATTGCAGTCCTCCCCTCCAAAATGTTGCTTTTCCTCAGGAAACTACAAGGACATTGCAAAATCTCCAATGGATATGTCTCCTCCCAAGAATATAAATTTTCCTTTGGTGAATGAACCAAACAAATTTCATCATGAAGAAGTAGGAGATATATAGAAAGAGTTATCTACTGTTCCTTGGTCTCCTTAAGGCACGTGAGATTATAAATGTTGGGTGCTTCAACCCCCATGAGAAACTCCAATCGCCATGCTATCATCCAAACAAAGTGAGCCATCCTTGGTAGCTCATAAAAATAGTAACCAATCCCCTCCTTATGCAATGTGTAGGGGTTGCATGGCTGAAAATGAGAGGTAATATTTTTCAAATTATGCTGACTCTCCCTCCATTTATGATAAATTTGGAGTTGTTGATCCTGGGCTGCAACAATATGGTCCTCATGAAGCCAACAGATACTTGGAACCTCATGATTCCCCTCGTTGGTTCTAGGGAACCTCCTTGCCCAATCCTCCATTCATATAGTGAACGAAGTGTCATCACCTTATGGGCTCCAAAAGAAATATGGACTAAGTGTCATATGACATCTTGGATGCTGAAAATAGTCCCTCCATCGAGACCAATGATGTTATTCTTCTTGCTTCCTCAAAACATGATACAATAAGTGGCCATTCAAACACCTTCTTGTTGCCATAAGCTTCTCCAAAGCTTGAAAATAGTAGAGGATAATAGGTGTTGGCTGAATATGATTCAGGCAACACATGTCTTGCCAAAAATCCTCCCATGTGAGAGGCTTCTCCCAAAGACATAAGTCAAACATATGGCCCCTTTCATAAGGAAACAAAATATATAATGCAGTAGCCATATAATGTCCCATCCTCCTCTTTAAACATGAATAAATATGGGAAGTTTCATTCCTAATGGACACATCCAACCAATGTGTCATCCCTCCTATAATGTCCCCTACAAATATAAGAGCATCATCATCATATGGGATCAAAACCAGTAATACAAAAACAATCAAATGTAATTATGGAGGTGGATCATAGTCCCA
This sequence comes from Pinus albicaulis, assembly GCA_034641835.2. Lineage (NCBI taxonomy): Eukaryota > Viridiplantae > Streptophyta > Pinopsida > Pinales > Pinaceae > Pinus > Pinus albicaulis. The sequence continues at coordinate 938,991,245 of CM076584.1, read as the reverse complement.
CATGTGGAACCAGTGCAGTAGATCTCCTGATTGCATCAGATAGTGATATGGTAAGTGGTTTCCCCACCATTTACTTGCTGCCCAAGTAATCTCACCATGTCTGAAGGTGTGAGATATATTTGGTGCTTTTGGAATGCATCCACAATGATACAATATCTCCCTTTGTTCTCTAAGGGAGTGGCCATGTTCAGAAATGATTGTGGCCCAAAGTTGGCCATGGATTTTTTATGGAATAATGCTCCTTTTAGGAGCTATGGCCTGTATATACATGGTAAAATAATACAAGTAATAATCAAATGAATCATGAGATGAAAAAGAATATTCTTTACCAAGGTTTCTCCTCATACACTTGGAGTGGTGTATGATGTTTGGTGTCAATTTGGTACACCAAAAAGAATACATCATCTCCCCAAAATCTCCTAGGGAGTGATCAACATCATCATTTCCCATCTCTCCAAGTAGCTAATAAATAAAATAAGGAAGAGTGCCCCTTCTTGGAGTAATTCCTTGCACATGTGTGGAAAGAGGATGCAAGCATATAGTAAATATATCATGATGTTCAGAAATACAATCTTTACCATACACTTGGTCTAAATTAGTGAGGTGGCTCATGGATGAGCTCCCTCTCACACCCCATGAGTAAGGAGGTGGTGATGATAACTCTTCCCAAGAGTTGTGTTCCTCCTCATACTCCAAATAATCTATGCACTTCCTCATGTGATTCTGCATCTCCTCTTTCAAGTCTTCTCACATGAATCCCTCCAAAATAGTATAGTAGGTTTTAATAAAACTAGTGGGATTGGAAAGAAAAATGTCATAGGCTACATATAGTAGTTTATCTTTGAGCTTTGAGTCTCTAGTCAAATAGATATGATCATGAAAATAAATGACTCCATCAACCATTCTATACCTCCTATCTTCCATTTTCCCATCAAGAACCTTACATATGAAGAGGTTCTTGGAATATTCTACCAAGAGTTGGGACTCCCAATATGGATCTAGCCTCCCCAACAATGACATCGCTGTAAAATTCTGAAATGAAGTAGCTGTCACATCATCATTCTCCTCTTTGACATGCTCAATGCCAAAGTCACATGTTTGAGTGTTGTAACTCCACCTTTGTTACCTCTCTTACAGCTAATCTTGCTCAAGACAAGATTGAAGTTCGTGGAAGTCAACCTCCTTTTGAAAGGTCTCTTTCTTCTAGAACTTACATTGTTTGACCCATCCATACAAGAGTGCTAATACCCTCTTGTCATATTCAGATTTATTTCCCATGTGTGGAAGTATCATTTGCTGCTCCAAGGCTCTGTAGTGGACCTTTAACACCATGCTCATGTCATCACAAATTTCTGAATCCTTCTTTTCCAATGCAAATTGCTGCGGTGAAGATAGCAAAGTCCATTTCAGAAATTTTCTCATCTCTCCTTGGAACCCATCAAAGGTTCTCAGCGTTGTGGTAGCTCCTCTCAAGGCTCCTTCCTTAGCCAAATATGTCATTTCTACAACAAGTTGAGAGAACACTTTATTCATCTTCTCATCAGGGGGTCTCCCTGGTGGAATGCCTCCATGCAAAGAGACATCAAAATCTGAAGTAGGCTATATAAATGAGTGGAATGATTTGTCCCTCTCTTTGTTGCATAAATCAGTCTCCTTATTATGAATATAAAACCCTTGAAATAAACAAGGGTGCATGCTCCTCATCCTTGGATGGTGATCCATCATCTCTCCTCCTTGGATAAGGGTGTTACTGCCCAATAATATTGTCACATGATGCTCCTTGGGAACCCTTTGCAAGGCTGCAAAAGCTCCTCCTCTTGATGCAATAACTTCATGTCGATCCCTATGTGGTGATGGTCCTTCTTCTGAAGTGGCAGCTATTACTACCTTCATGTTCTTTCTTCTCATCAATATTTGAGAATACCTCATCATCAATGAGAGACCATAGATCTTGGTCTTCCCTTGAAAGAGGGGTCTCCATGTATTCCTTTTGAGAAGAAACCTCTTCATGAAATGGGGATCTTTCTCTTGGCAAGGTATCACACAATTTTTTATCCCCTTCAATAGAAATCTGAAGTGGAGTTGGCATAACAGATCTCTCCAACTCATGCAAGGCTTTTTCATGTTCATGCTTTGCTAGCACAATCAAAGATGTTTCGGTTTGTTTTACATCAAATCTCTTTACTAATCTCTTAGTGAATATTGCATAAGTAGATATATTTGCATTCCTTAATGAAAAGGAATCAAAGAACCACCAAGCATAATATTTACCTTTGAGATGCAGCGCTGCTACTTTAAGGGCTTCCTTCTCTGAAACTTGATGTAGATGCAAATATGAGTCTAGCTTATCTATCCAATCCTTGGTTGTGCATGTGCAGCATCCATCAAAATTTGGCAGAAAGAATCTACCTCTTCTCCTTCTATTATGCTTGCTAGATCTCCTTTCCTCCTTGAGCTAGTAGAACACTTGGAAGTTCAAGTGCTCCTTGAATCTCCAAGATTGAGATTCATACTCCTAAATAAGATCTATACTAGATCTATACAATATCTATACAATATATAAGCTCCTCTAACAATCCCCCTTGGGGTTTTCAGAAAAATACCAAGTACAAGATTTAGATCTGAGATCTACGATTGCAAATATATGGAAATATTCATATCTAGAGGGTGGGTCTGATCTGATATAAAAAATAAAATGATCTCCTCCGAAAGATCTCCAAAGTGAAGGGCAGATCCCCAACACATAGAAAATCACTCTCCAATTGGTGAGCTGAAACACCATGCAAATACGCCTATAGAAATAACACAGATCTTGATCTATACTGTACTGTAGGGAACAAAATGATGTTGGCCACATGCCAAGATATGAAAATGGTGCTCAAGATCTTCAATATTTTCCTCCCAATGAGTTAGAACCCTCCTCCACTGAAAAGAAGCACTAAAATGGACTAGATCTGAAAGATCTAATCTCCACTTACTGTAGCTTGCAAAAATAGTCAAACCCTCAACAAGATCTACGCTTTAGTTGAAAGAAGAAGCTTGGCCCAAAGCTTGATAGTGGACAATGCAATACAAACTCTCCCAAGAGCTACTCAATGGGAAGAGGTGGGATTCCCAACCAGGAACACCCAATGCTAAACAAAATTATTCTCAGCTAAACAACAAGAGAATGAGGTATGTCTAAATAGAAAATATACTCAGAAAAATATCATATCATCAACAACCTTTTAATGCTGCCATACCCTTCCTTTTATAAGACAAGAGTTTGAAAACCCTAAACCACCTCCAATGAAATCACCTCTTTCACACAAGGCATCTCCATCTAAAACTGTGTTGTGCCTCATTGATGGCCACTCCTCCATGACAACACTGTAGATTTGGTCAAGGTTGACCCAATCAATATGTTTTAGCCCCTATTCATACCTTAGGGTGCTTTATTCAGCTGAAAATATGATCCACTTTGGCATGAGAAGTGGTTTTATTGAAAATAAAGAGTCTTATGGGTCTTCCTACCCACTTATTCACCTATCAATGCGACAAAACAAAATTTTAATATGCCCATTAGTTGTAGGTTAAGTTATGAATATTACATAAAGCATAGGAAAATTTTTGGAGGGGGTTGTAGCAACTATAACACCACATTAATTCCTTACAGACTACTTATATGGGAAAAATCATCTTCATGGAATAATATCTTCATGATGAAATTCATCTCCTCATCGATGGGAGTACTCTGATAAATCATCATGAACATCTATCTTGAAAATACTGGTGTTTGGATCCCTTCTGAATCGTAGTGGGATCCACTATCCTACTTTGACCTCCTACCTTGTCTTTTCTAGCTCCTCCTATTTCTCTATTATTTGAACCCTCTCCTATTTCTTCATTCTGCAACTCTAGGATGCACATTCCTCCTATTCTCAATCTCAAACTACTCAACACTTTACCTATATATTGCAACTCTCTTTGTCTTCTCCTAATTTCACACAACTTCTTCTCCCTCCATTCATTAGTTATATGTGCTCTTCTAAGTGCTATAAATTCCTATGACTTCCACAACTCCTATACATCCATTGTAGCTTCCCCTCATCTTCTGCAAATAGATAATATCTCTCCCATAAACCTTATCCCCAATACAAGAGTTTTAGGCTACCATGTTAGATTGTTGGAATCGTAGGATCATTTTCGTCCACCATAATAATTTTAACTAACTAAGATATTTATTTTAGCAGCATACCTCTTAAACTGTACTTGAAAATTGCTTCAACCTTAGATAATGACTAGTGATACTCTACAACAATCTCAATAATACAACCTTCCAACATGGCTTGCACACAAAATCATTGACCCTAGTTATTTCATTATCCAACTGATCTAAAGTAGTTAAGTTGGATATGGTCTGGGTCCTAAAGATTCTCCCAACAATCCGAGTCCCTAAATTAGGATTTATTCTACTCAACCAATGATATAATTCTTCAGGAAATTTACACCAAAAGATTTCATATTATTTGTATGAAATTTCTAAAAAATAATTTTGTCTCCAACCCAATCTAGGTTTTTCTATCATAACTAATCTTGTTGATAAGAAATTGAATCAATATTCTCTTCCCACCATTCTTAAATGCTACTCTTGAGAATCATTTTCACCATTATCTAAAACCCAATTGATTTTCAGTCCTAGAAATGGAACCATTTGTTGGCAAACAAGTTTTAATTTGGTAGCCGAGTGTTCGACCACATGCTTCTAACAAAGGAGTTTGTCATAGTCTAGCATAATGCCGAAATTTTCAATCTTTTGCAAGGGAAGAAGGTCTCACCCGAGGCAAGTTGATACTTTCAAGTGATGTGTGGGGGATTTAGAAGGTAGTAAGATTCATTATATGAATTAAAATACAAATTAAGCCCATATTCATTTACAGATCTTTAGAAGATAATTTACAAAAAAAATGAATAAATGAGTAAGGGTGAATACATGAAGATGGGTTACACTTTTGGGCGAAATGTGGAAATGAAATTTCAAAATTTTACTCTTTTATCGAATTGAATCCCTTAAAATTCATATAAGCTTTGTGGATTCTGATTTAGAGTAAAAATAATATTTTTGGATAATTATGTTGTTTTCTTAATTATATTTTCTAAAAAAAAAAATAGTGTTGTATAATCTGTCAAATTTCCATTAAATGAAATGTTTCTCCATGCAATTTTTTGCACATATTAAGAGGTATTTGTGTGTTCAAGTAGAATAACTTATTATAGATTTCAGATTTATGTGGTGTGAGTTTAGAGTTTCTGAGTTCGGAATCTCCACAGTGAGCATTTTTGTGTCTACGTTTTGGGTCTAGAACAAGACCCATCATCAGGACAAATTCTGTTGAAAAGAGAGGAGGATACAAGTCATAAATATACAAAGAGTGCATGATGAACGCTGACCAACCAAAAAATATATATAATAAATATTTTTTAGAATAAATTAGTATAAAATATGTAATTTTTAAAAATATATATGAGCATGGTCTAAACCGAGAAAACTAAATTATGCATATTAAAAGAATATTTTTTCTTATTCTTCGAAGTTGGAGAAGAAATATTTCAATTAAATTTTGCAGAAACACGTGTTCATGTAATATTTTTTCTACTATTTAAATCAATTAAAAAAATGAAGAGTGCCCTTTTGAAGAGGACTCGTAAACAAAAATATTTGTACTTTTTGAATTTTTTAACTTTGTATATTTTATTTTATTTATTTTTTATTCATCCCCTTCGAAATTGTCCAAAATAGTTCGAAGCACTATGTTTAAAAGAAATTAGATGAAAAATACCATATTAATTCAAAAATTTCAAACTCATATGCCATTGGATAGAGAATTCCTTCACAAATCCAACATGATAAACTTTTCCACTTAAGGATATTTTCTACCTAAAATAAGCTAGGGCACTAAATGGTGTTGTAGAGAAATATGCAGAAGGGGAGCTAAAACTATATTTTATAGGCCCTCAACAACTCAACTAAGTACTTAAGGGAAAATTTGATATAGCTTGATCAAGGATTTAAAAAACCCTTGGTTGATCTCTTGACATGGTTAAACAAGGGCTTGATTAAGCCCTTCGAATCATAAACTCCCCATTTTCTTTTCGGCAAAAATAATAAAAAAATAGCTCGATTGACCTCGTTTGTAACTGTGTGTTACATAGGAGCTCGATTAAGTGTTTATTTTTTATCCCTCAAATAGCTCAATCAATTTTATTTTTTTCTCCTTCCCAAACTCTGTGCCTGTGAATAAGTGTAACCCATCTTCATCAATTCACCCATAACAACACCTGAACAAAGAAGCTTAAATTTTTTGAAAGGGGATACTCAATGCCATAAAGTTCAATAATAAACACATCTATATAAATCCCCAAAACAAACTCCTTTTATATTAAATCTTCATAAATTCAACCCTTACATCATAAATATGCAAAGACTCTGCATCATCTTTTCAGAAGCTTCATCTAAATTCTCACTACAGGATCATATTACATCAAAATACAATAGAATATCTACAAAGCTTAGTTTTCATTCCAGTGGCATGACAACCCTTTGTTGATCTCCATATCTCGTAGCAAGCGAGTTTATATATATATATATATATATATATATATATATATATATATATATATATATATATATATATATATATATATTTCACCTCTTGGTCCATTTTTCTGCTTGATTTCCTCAAACTTGGCATCTCAATCCTTCTTCCAAAACCTTGGCAAGTTCCAATGTAAATTTTTGATTTCATATTTCTATGTTTCCTTCTTTCTTTTACTGCTTTCTAGAGTATTTTACCATTTTATTTTCCGGTTGCACTTCTTATCTATGTAGCTCTCTTCTATTAAAATCAGTCAAAATTTTTCACAAAAACAATGGAACCAACACCCAGTCTAGCGACTTAAGGACATCAACAACCTTACATACATATCTCGACTTATATAATGCAAGATCTCTATAATAGACTATGACTAGAAATAAAAAAAATGACCATCAAGCATAATATAGCTCACATGGTCTTTTAACATGTCGCAAGAAACCTTTTAACAATAAAACTCGTTAGTTCTAATTCATAGAGACTCCCATATCTATTACAACATACAATTGATGGGTTTACATTCATACCACAATATTTTAATAGGTTATTCATATAATTTCACACCATATTGACCACTGGAAATCAACAACCTTTACACAATAATTTTCCATGGTATTCTTCTGTAATATATAATTGAAAATGGCACACAACCACCTTCAACTGGCCATCTAGCAATCAACATAAGCACATAAGTAGCTGTGAAATTTATGATTATATCAAAAACACAAGGATCGACCACTCCCTTACAAGCATAAGAAGCATTCAAAAATCAACACATTACAACACACCATGGAAAATTTGAAGGAAGGAAATTTATCTTAAAGTTTAGAAACCTCAAAAAATCTTGGTAGTCTGTAATATGAAAACTATAAAAATATTTGGTGATATATTTGTAAAAGAATTCAAATTATTATGTTTCTATATATACTCTTTATATAATTTTGGCGATATTTAAGGTAAAATAATTTTATTTTAAAAAACTTGGGCGAATTATTTTTAGAAAAAAATAGAGATTGGAGAATATTTTTTTGGAAAAAACATGGAAAATTAGCCCACCTACGAATATTAGCCCATAAAAATTTTCATGCAACACATAGGAATGCATATCCTCATTAATAATGTTGATACACATCCATTATCATGTAAATACATTAACCATCACTCATACAATGTAGCATGCACAAGATACATGTAAAAAAAGATCTTAATAGCTGGATGATTGGTAATTGAGAGAGGGACTTCAACTCTCCACCCTACCATAAGCCAGTTGCATTGTTGTATTTCTTGCAAATGACCACCCACAAGTTGGATTTATATTATGAGGTAAGCACTCAGGGGTTTTACACCAATCATTATTCACAACCAATCCAGGTAACAAATCCACTGCAACGGTGGTTTACTTACTACTCCTTGTAGTAAGCACCATAGTGACTCTTAACCCAACTAAAGTCCCAATGCAGGAACCCTAGTCATATCTGCTAGTCAACATAAGAATATAAGTAACTTTGAAATTCATGAGAATATCAGCTTAAGAGGGATCCACACGATCCTTTACAACTATAAGAAGCATTCAAAAATCATCGCATTACAACACACAACAATGCATATCCTCATTGATAGTGGTAATACACATCCATTGTCATGTAAATACATTAACCATCACTCATAAAACAAAACATGCACAAGGTACTTGTAAAAAAATTATCTTATTATATGGATGATTAGCAACTAAGAGAGAGACTTCAACTCTCCACCTAGTTGAGCTACTATCTTTCTTGCAATTGACCAACCCCTAAGATGCATTCAGAGTCTGAGGAGTTAAGTGGTTAAGGTTTTTATAGTAATCATTAGTCAATAACTAATCTAGGTAATTAGTCCACTATATCGGTGGTTTATCAACTGCTCCTTGTAGTAATCACTAGATTCACTCTTAACCCAACTAAAACCCCATGGAAATAACCTAGTGGTTTATTATCTCTTGGAAAACACTTAATGATTCAACTCCACTGAACTCCCACTAGCCATATGCATTTCACAGGATTACACCACTAGTCTAAGTAAGCACCATGATCACTATCCCACAATTATAGAATTCTAGATAATGAGCGACTTTATTCCCCTTTTAAAATCCACATTCTTGTTCCATTCTTGAGCTTTCTTGTTTCCATATATTCCTTATGTTGTTATCTCCTATGATTTTTCACCTCATTTTCTCTCCCATTGTGTTATGTACTACACATGGTTTTTCATTTGTGTGTGACTATCTCACATGCTTCCCCAATAACAAGGAAAATATTGGTTTGTCATTTTTACAAGAAACCCATACCCATTCAAGACGTACACTAGTGTGTCCACACCTCTTTGGGGAATTATATGGGGGATTAAATGTAGTCACTGGATTGCACTTATCACAACATCTCCTCCTCCTCAAGATCTAAATATGTGTCCACCCCTCTTTCAAATCATCATTTTACATTTTTCCAATATATATATATATATATATATATATATATATATATATACAGAGAGAGAGAGAGAGAGAGAGAGAGAGAATTGTTCATACAATTATCTTTACATAAGTGGTGACCAAAAAGGGTTGTTACAACATTATAGATATTTACTCTTACTTCTTGTATGCTTTCTAACAATTGAAATGAGAAAAGAAACTTCTTGATAACTCCTCACTATTTTTTGTCACTCTGAATACCCTGTTATACATGTACTTTTGGTTGTAGTATGTTTGTCTAATCATGTTTGTTCCAACGTGGTCACATGTTTTGTTCCAACATGGTCACATGTTTTGTTCCAACTTGGTCACAAATTATTTTGTGACAGAGAAGTATTCTTATAAATAGGATCGTTTCATTTTGGGAGTAATTTGGGGCAAATTTTTTTTTTTATAATAATGGTAACTATTATACATCTACTTTTGGTTATAGTATGTTTGTCTAATCATGTTTTGTTCCAACATGGTCACATGTTCTATTCGAAATTGGTCTCAACTTATTTTTCGATAGAGAAGTATTCTTATAAATGGGATCGTTTCATTTTGGGAGGAAGTTAGGGAGATTATATTTTTATGATAATGGTGGAATATTCTCCTCTTTATTGTTTAGATTTCTAGATATTTCTCTTTTGCTTCTTTAATTAAGATTTAATTTAATTTTATGTCCTTATTTTTCTTTATATTTGGTATGAAAGTAAAAAACCCATACTTCTCCACATTTTGTAGATGGAAAATCAATTAAACCATAGACCTTGATTATAATGCCTCACCCCAAGGGAATGAAAGAGAGTCAAACCCATGATTAGGAACAACTAGAAACAATATCAAAGAACTTCAGGTTTGGCTCTAGGCCACTTGAGCTAATCCTTGGGAATTAGATCTAATTTTTTATATATTAAATTCATCAACTTTAATTATTTATATTTAGTTTAAATTATATTACATAAAGAGTTTAACATAGAAAATTTTAATTAGACTCATTTAGCACATAAAACTATATAATTGGCTAAAAATATTTACCATATCATTTTTTTTATTTCTAGAATTTATCAAAAAATAAATTTCACAAGAAATCATCCTTCACTATATTCTAAGTTAAATAAAGATATTATAAAATTCAATAATGATTCACATTCATGACCATTATATTTTAGAACTTCATATTTAAATTTAATTAATCAACTTATAAAAATTGAATATTTACAATAAAAAATTCTAAGTATATCTTTGTTAACACTAGAAAATTGTACAAGCAAAGATGACATTATTTAATGTCAAGCAGAAGGATTTACAGAGCTGAGAGACATTAAAGAATCTAAAATTATTTAAAAAATATCTAAGGTATAAGGAAAAATCAAAATTGAACTAGTCAAAAATGCTTTGCATGCAAAATCCTTCGATAAGCGTACCCTTGCGCGCCTTTTGACCCAAAAAGCACATAATCCTGGGAGCGGTGGAAGTAAATTTCTAGGACCACAAAAGGCACACTCTGGGACATTGATTCCACACTGGAAGCTGCCTAAAGACAACCACCCAAGCCTCCTTAGGACATCAAGTGATCACACAATGGAATCACCCCACCCCCCGCTCCTCTGCACCCTGTCATCGTCACCAACCCCTTTGTAAATGGGGAATTGACTTCATGAATTTCAAACCCACTGTTGGGGTTCCCATGTTTTGGCCAGATTGGAAAGACCAAAAGACGAGACAACATCAGAACCACTTTTGGGCCCTAGGATCTAGCCCTCCTGGACCCGGAGATGGATCTCTCTAACCAGAGCAAAGAATGATATATATTGAAGCTCAGAAACGAGGTTAGGATAGTTATGAAGCACAAAGGGGGGTTTTAAATAATTTGGTTCGTTGGTTGTTGGGTTGGTCATGAGATCATGGACTGGGAAAGAAATGGGAGAAAAGGAACAAAACAGCAAGATGCTTCAGCAAAGAGGATAGGCCAAGACAGTGCCATCCATTGGGCTATGGAGTCATGAAAGGAAATTACATGCAACAACTAGCCAAGGCTTCCAAAGGGAAAGTCATCTATACTAGAGGATCTTTTAGATAGATGATGGGATGGAACATTAAGGAGAGAAGGTGAAAGAAGGAGATACAACCAAATTTTTGTCTGTAGATCAGGTCAGAGGTCATTTAACTCCAGACCTACTTGGACATACTCTAAGGCAGCTCTCAAAGAGGGACAAAGGGGTTGCTTATAAATCAGACCAGAGGTCATCTAACTCCAGATCTACTTTAGCAACTCCAAAGGAAAACAGAGATAAGATTAACAAAGAAATCTCCAAGTAGCAAACCCCAATTTCATACATCAGCCAGCAAGCAATAACATCCAATGTACTGGTTAAACTACATGAATTCACTCTTAGATAACACATAAAGCAGAAAACATTAAAGGTAGGGAGAGCAGGAAACATAGGGCACCTAACAAGGGTGAATCCTATGTTATACTTATGTTGCCTACCAGGAGAACATGAAACATCATGAAAATGTAATAAACAAAGTTGATAAAAACATCACCAATAGTAATAGACCAGGATCCTGTGAAATGTGCTTTGATTAATTGATGCAAAACTAGTCATGTACAACAAGCTCAATGGCTAATACAGTCCAGACTTTCTCCTCCCAGCCTATTACATAACAACCACTCTGCCACTTTCTCCCAAGACTGTTCTAACAGTCAAACATGAATCCCTCTAACAGCAACTACGTAGCAAGGCAACAACAACCTTTACAATAAGTTCTCGGGAATTCTTATAGGAGAAGGAGTGAAAACAGAGGTAGGTACAAATTAAATGAGCCTCATTAAGACAACAAGGTGGAAGTGTTCACACCCATGCTGCTTAATGGCAAGCCTCAACGCTGTGTGTACTCTGTCATCTGCTCTGGGAGACTCTGTCAGGCCAAGATTGACCTCTGATATGTTCTTTAAATCTTGACAGCGTCTGGAGCTTTGTGCTGCCTTCTGGAATAAATGACATGGAAAAAAATCAGCAGGTCTTCTCCATACCTCAATAACTGATGCTCAGAGACTTCTCAAAGAAGATTCTGTCCGTAACCTTCGTTTAATGGCTCAAGGAGGCATGGAGTGCGCTGTGAGAATGGTGTACGTTTGGAGAAAACGTTCTACTGACATTAAACACAGATAAGACTGTTTGCGTGCTTAAGTCTTCAAACTGTGCTTTGATCCTTTGAACACAGGATTATAATTGTTAATCTTCCATTAGCCGGCTTGAATCCCTTCAGAACCTATCTCTGCTGCTGTGCTGGCGGTTGTAATGGCCTCTCTGTGCTATCTGCTTAATTAAAATAAGTCTCTTACAAACCGGACAGGGGTGGCGGAGGAAATGCTTCAGAGGCCTAGAGGAATGGTGGCGGAACAGTGGAGAGCGGTGAACTAATGAACAGAGCCGTTGGATGTGGGACCCGGACAAGGTGGAGGGTGATTATTTTTGGACCGTCGGATCTCAGGATGAGATCGATGGCAGAGATTGAAGGTGGAAGTCAAACGGGGCTCCAATGAAGAAAACTAATGGGGGGCGTGATCAGATCCCAGCCGTCGGATCTAAAGAAATGGACGGCCAAGATCAAATCGGCGGATCACAATCAGGGGAACGAAGGGTGATACTTTAAAACCTTTGCGATTGCGATGGAGCAATTGAGCGCCAACCGTCCGATCTGGGTCATTGGATCTAAATGTATGGATGGATGGGATGTAATCAGGAGATCTCAATCGGGGCGGAACTGCTATGAGTTGTGATTGCGATCAGACGGGGGTTGCGATTGAGCGATGGCCATTGGATCTGGGGATCAGATCAATGGCTCTCATTAAATCGAAGGGAGAGCGTGATCGGGGATCGGGAGTTAGGACTTGCGATCAATTAGAGATCGGAGGGAAAGGCTTGCGATTGATCGGAGGGCGCATTTGAAAAATTGCGATTGCGATTGGGTAGGGGGATATGATTAGCGCTCTGCCATCAGATCTTTGTGATAGATCAACAACGCTAAACACATCGCGCGAGTTAACGTTCTAAACAATCACATTGGAGTTTTTTTTTTTGTTACAAAGGGTTGCACCCGCCCGACGGTTCCAATTGTGATGGGCACCCAAGGCTTAAGCACTTGGCCTTGGGGAAGGGTTACATGGGGAAGTGGTTGAGGGGCTAGCGGGAAAGGGGCCAAGCCTTATAATAAGGTCGGAAAGTGGGTTTTTGGCCCATTCCAATGGAAATTGAAGGTTAGAGAGGGGAACGATAGAGGAATAAAAGGGGAAAATGGGAAAACAAAGGGTAGGCGAAGAAATTAAATGGGATTTTGGGAGGATTGAGAGGGAAAAAAGGGGAAAAGAAGGGGAGGCAAGGGGGAATAAAAAAGAGGCTAAGTGGGGGTGAAATAAGAGGGAAAAAGTGCCTTTGGGCATTTCTTCACAAACATAGAGGCTTTATGAGGGAAATCAGCAGAGGGGATTTCACCAAAGGACAAAAGACACAAAAAGGCTTCAAGCATGATGTGTCTTCAGAGGAGATGCATTCCTTGAAGGCTCAAAAACATTTTAGCCCCCTATTTGCTTTTCAAAAATTTCATAGGGGGGCTAACAGTGGCTCCACATGGGGATGGCTTCTTCTTGAAGGATTCAAGAAACCAGAAAATGATCTCTTGGTGTAGGCCAGATTCCTGCTGCTATAAGCCATCTTTATTTTTTCTTTGATCAGCTTCCACAAATCATGAAGACATCAAATCAGCAGTAACATTCTCCCAAACAACTACCTACCCACACTATAGTCCTAGCATTTTTTCTTCTGGGTGCACTTGGACTTGCAGACCCTTTTACATCATCAATTTTTAGGAAAAATAAGCCTATTCTACTTCTACCCTTATTACTCCATGAAACCAGATTAGACTGTTGGTCTCATATGATTCTCTACCTAATCTACTACCTACTGGGATTAAACTGTCCAACAAGTTTCTTCTCCTACATTCTAAAACAGAAATTGAAACAACTAACTACATGCTCACATGTTGAGCTTTATTGCACTTTCGCTACCTATCCTACTTTGATTAGAAATCTCTAATGCTCTAGGTGATGCAATAATGCCAATGCAACCAGTCAAGTAACAACAAAAAAGGATATGAGCACTGGCTGCCTGTCAGAGATAACCACAGGGTGCTCTGCATGTGGTTCTTTAAAACTGAGGCCACCTGCAGTGGTGACCAATTTTGTTGTGTTTGGCTCTTGCAGAAGATCAATGCTTGAGGAACTGAGCCAATCAGGGCCTCCATATATTCTGCCACAGGATCAATCAGCACATGATATAAAATTTCATCCATAAGGCCTGACACAACTGGTAGGCTGTCTTCGTCCTGGGCAGCTCCAATCACTGCATTTGCAGTGAGGACTTTGTAATCACACTCCTCCTCTGGCTCGAGACAAAGAAGGCTATGGGAAAGGAGATCTCGCTCATCTTCAATGCAGCCTGAGCTAGAGGGCTCATTATATTCGACAGTGCTGACCTCTAGTAACGCAGGCCTTTTCTACTGGAACTCTGTGAAAAAATTAACATATTCTTCAGCGGGGGCTTCTTTGATTACCTCAATCCCTTTGGGAGAAGGCTCTAGATATTCATTCCACTCAATATTTTCTTCACCTTTTTCTTCCTCGTCCTCAGTGCTGAAGAGCGGCCAAATTCTATCTTCTTGGGAAGTATAACTGATGTTCAAACATAAAGTAGAGAGAAGATTCACTGAATCTTCATCTGCTATCATGCTTTCAACGTTTTCTCCATCAGTATCACAGATGGCCTGCATTGGCTCATCGTTTTCTTGAAGTTGACGGTCGTGATCTTCCTTCCATGAATCTGCTGACGATGGCCCTGCAAGCTCAGTTTCCCTTTGGAAAAAATCATCATCAGACAAATCTTCAGTAGATAAATCATAATCACAAGCAACATCACCCATCAAATCTTCGGGACTCTCGGCCAGTCTTTCTTCAAAATAGTCTGCAAGTTCATTTTCTGATTCAAGCTCTAGTTCATCATGCATGCTTGGCATGCAACTTCTCTCTTGCAGTGATCTGGTTTTTATTTCTTGAGGACAAGGTGTAGGTCTCTTCCAATCATCCTCTCTGGTTTCAGCCTCATATTCTTGTTCTTTTACTTTCAGCAAGGAGCTGGCAATCTCTATCAGTCTTTCTAGCTTGTTCTCTAAAGAGATCCGCGCTATTTGCTCTGTTCGGTCCTTCCTTGCTGCTTGTAATCTTTCCTCCCTGCACTGTACGTTGTATTCGATAGTGACTGCTATATCCTGCATTTCCTCCAGGCTCGAAGGCTCTCTTTGCCTTATATGGAACTCCACCTCGGGGTCAAAAGAACTTGGATAGTGCAATAAAGCCCATCCCAAAGGTGGTTTTATATCAGAAGGCATTGCATCATATACCTTATTAAACCTGGCTGCCTTTTCAAATTTTGATATTCTACTAGGATGAGGCGAGCATTCTTTGGGGCTGCCCATCTGTCAAGGAAAACTTGAGAAAATTGATGAAAGCTGAAAATGCTTGCCACTGGAAGGCCTTTGAGCCAATTCTTGACCTTTCCTTGCAATGACAAGGCAAACATTCTAATGCATACATCATCTTCTTCCATTTCATACAAGTCAAGTAAATCCTCAAGGTTTTGAACATGTTCTTCAGCAGTGGCTCCTTTATTTTCTCCATCAAAATGAGGCAGTTGGTTTATAAGTTTTGAAGGGAGGGGTTGGAAGATAAGAGGTAAAACCAGAGGCTTATATCTTTCTATGACCTTTGTAGGTGCAGGTGGTGTCAAAATGGGCTCATGGCTACCTGAGGCTTCATTAGGGGTACGGGATACAACATGAGCTTCTTGTTCCACCAGGTTCTTCACAGGAGTATAGGTCTTCTCGTGGTCTGAAGACTGAGGCCTGAGACCCTTCCCATACTCATTGTGGGTCTTGTATTTGTGCACTTGATTGGGCTTAAAGTAGGACAGAACATAGTGGTAGACAAGAACAATGAATTCTTTAAACCAAATCCAGCCCGTATGTTCTACCCTTCCATGAGGTCTGGCCATATTTCAGGTTCTTCCTCCAGTGGAGTCTTTGAGGATTAGGGAGTGTGGAGTCACAAGGTGGATGATTATGAATATTTGAAGCAGGGTGCCATCCACCATCAGCAATGAAAAGCTAATCTAACCAGAGATCTTGGGTCTTTGAGTGCCTAAGAATGTTTAAGGTGAAATGCACTCAAATTCCCCAGCGGAGTCGCCATTATGTTGAGATTCCCATGTTTTGGCCAAATTGGCAAGACCAAAAGATGAGACAACATCAGAACCACTTTTGGGCCCTAGGATCTAGCCCTCCTCGACCTGGAGAGGGATCTCTCCAACCAGAGCAAAGAATGATATATCTTGAAGCTCAAAAACGAGGTTAGGCTAGTTACGAAGTACAAAGGGGGGTTTTAAATAATTTGGTTGGTTGGTTGTTGGGTTGGTCATGAGATCATGGACTGGGAAAGCAATGGGAGAAAAGGAACAAAATAGCAGGATGCTTCGGCAAAGAGGATAGGCCAAGACAGTGCCATCCATTGGGCTATGGAGTCATGAAAGGAAATTACATGCAACAACTAGCCAAGGCTTCCAAAGGGCAAGTCATTTATACTAGAGGATCTTTTAGATAGATGATGGGATGGAACATTAAGGAGAGAAGGTGAAAGAAGGAGAGACAACCAAATTTCTATCTATAGATCAGGTCAGAGGTCATTTAACTCCAGACCTGCTTGGACATACTCTAAGGCAGCTCTTAAAGAGGGACAAAGGGGCTGCTTATAGATCAGACCAGAGGTCATCTAACTTCAGATCTGCTTTAGCAACTCCGAAGGAAAACAGAGATAAGATTAACAAATAAATCTCCAAGCATGAAACCCCAAGTTCATACATCAGCCAACAGGCAATAACATCCACTGTACTGGTTAAACTACATGAATTCACTCTTAGATAACACATAAAGTAGAAAACATTAAAGGTAGGGAGAGCAGGAAACATAGGGCACCTAACAAGGGTGAATCCTATGTTATACTTATGTTTCCTACCAGGAGAACATGAAACAACATGAAAATATAATAAACAAAGTTGAGAAAAACATCAGCAATAGTAATAGACCAGGATCCTGTGAAATGTGCTTTGATTAATTGATGCAAAACCAATCATGTACAACAAGCTCAATGGCTAATGCAATCCAGACTTTCTCCTCCCAGCCTATTACATAACAACCACTTTGCCACTTTCTCCCAAGACTGTTCTAACAGTCAAACATGAATCCCTCTAACAACAACTACGTAGTAAGGCAACAACAACCTTTACAATAAGTTCTCGGGAATTCTTATAGGAGAAGGAGTGAAAACAGAGGTAGGTACAAATTAAATGAGCCTCATTAAGGCAGCAAGGCGGAAGTGTTCATGCCCATGCTGCTTAATGGCAAGCCTCAGTGCTGTGTATACTCTGTCATCTGCTCGGGGAGACTTTGTCGGGCCAAGATTGACCTCTGATATGTTCTTTAAATCTTGACGGCATCTGGAGCTTTGCACTGCCTTCTGGAATAAATGACATGGATAAAAATCAGCATGTCTTCTCCATACCTCAATAACTGATGGTCAGAGACTTCTCAAAGAAGCTTCTGTCCGTATCCTTCGTTTAATGGCTCGAGGAGGCATGGAGTGTGCTGTGAGAATGGTGTACATTTGGGGAAAATGTTATGCTGACATAAACACAAATAAGACTGTTTGCGTGCTTAATTCTTCAAACTGTGCTTCGATCCTTTGAACACGGGATTATAATTGTTAATCTTCCATTAGCCGGCTTGAATCCCTTCAGAACCTGTCTCTTCTACTGTGCTGGCAGCTGTAATGGCCTCTCTGTGCTATCTGCTTAATTAAAATAAGTCTCTTACAAACCGGACATCGGTGGCGGAGGAAATGCTTCAGAGGCCCAGAGGAACGGTGGCGGAACAGTGAAGAGCGGTGAACTAATGAAGAATGGTGGAAGAAATGGTTACATAGTGTAAGAGTCCAAAGATTAACATTTGGGAAAATTACAAAGGAAAATGCGGGAAAACAATGAACGGAGCTGTTGGATGTGGGACCCGGCCAAGGTGGAGGGTGATTAGTTTTGGACCGTCGGATCTCAGGATGAGATCGATGGCAGAGATTGAAGGTGGAAGTCAAACGGGGCTCTAATGAAGAAAACTGATGGGGGGCGCGATCAGATCCCAGCCGTCGGATCTAAAGAAATGGACGGCCAAGATCGAATCGGCGGATCGCAATCGGGGGCATGGAGGGTGACACTTTTAAACCTTTGCGATTGCGATGGAGCGATTGAGCGCCAACCGTCCAATTTGGGTCATTGGATCTGAATGGATGGATGGATGGGATGTAATCAGGAGATCTCAATCGGGGCGGCACCGCTATGAGTTGCGATTGAGTGCAAGCCGTTAGATCTGGGGATCAGATCAACGGCTCTCGTTAAATCGGAGGGAGAGCACGATCGGGGATCAGGAGTTAGGACTTGCGATCAATCAGAGATCGGAGGGAAAGGCTTGCGATTGATCGGAGGGTGCATTTGAAACATTGCGATTGCGATTGGGCGGGGGGCTGCAATTAGCGCTCTGCCGTCGGATCTTTGTGACAGATCAACGACGCTAAACACATCGTGGGAGCTAACGTTCTAAACAATCACATCCGAGTTTTTTTTTTGTTATAAAGGGTTGCACCCGCCCGACGGTTCCGATTGTGATTGGCCCCCAAGGCTTAAGCACTTGGCCTTGGGGAAGGGTTACGTGGGGAAGTGGTTGAGGGGCTAGCAGGAAAGGGGCCAGGCCTTATAATAAGGTCGGAAAGTGGGTTTTTGGCCCATTACAATGGAAATTGAAAGTTAGAGAGGGGAACGATAGAGGAATAAAAGGGGAAAATGGGAAAACAAAGGGTAGGGGAAGAAATTAAATGGGATTTTGGGAGGATTGAGAGGGAAAAAAGGGGAAAATAAGGGGAGGCAAGGGGGAATAAAAAGAGGCTAAGTGGGGGTTAAATAAGAGGGAAAAAGGGCCTTTGGGCATTTCTTCACAAACAGAGAGGCTTTATGAGGGAAATCAGTAGAGGGGATTTCACCAAAGGACAAAAGGTACAAAAAGGCTTCAAGGATGATGTGTCTTCAGGGGAGATGCATTCCTTGAAGGCTCAAAAAAATTTTAGCCCCCTATTTGCTTGTCGAAAATTTCATAGGGGGGCTAACACCCACATCATCGGTCAACCATAAATATATCATAGCGGCTGTTGACTATTTCACTAAGTGGGTAAAGGGCATGCCCACATACGAGAAAACCATAGAAATTGCCGCTCGATTTATGTTTAGCCCGGTGATCGCCTGGGTCGACGTTTCCAAAGGGTTTGACCATGGGAAACACTTTGAGAATGAAGTTTTCAAGGAGATATCTCACCACCTCAGATTCATCCATGAATTCGCTTCAGCATACTTCTCCCAATGTAATGGACAAATAGAATTTGTAAACAAAGTACTCAAAACTATGTTACAATGCATGGTGAATAACCATAAAATCAACTGGAACCATATGATATTTTCCACCCTGTGGGTGTACCACATGGCTATGAAGATGTCCATTGGTTTCAATTTCTTCCACTTGGTATACGAGGTTGAAGTCGTGATTCCTATAGAACGTGAGATCCCAAATTTGCATGCCGCCATCGAACTCCTCGATGATACCCAGCCTCTTGAACAATGCTTTGTACAACTAGAGGTCATCGACAAAAGCTGGCGACAGTCGCTGCAACACAATGAGGCCAATAAGAAAAGGGTAAAAGCATCATTCGACCACCACATCAACCCTCACTCATTCATCGAGAGAGAACTAGTCCTTCGCTATGATGTCGCAAAAGAAGCCCTTGGGCCATGAAAGTTCAAAACCTTGTGGAAAGGACCTTACATCGTAAAAAATTGCCTCCACCAGGGGGCATACATCTTGATGAAACTGGATGGGACATGCCTCAACAACCCCATCAACGGTCTTTACCTCAAGAAGTTCTACCCATAAGGGAAAATAGGCCGTACCCTAGAGTCAATGTATACAAACCCAACCACTTTAAATTTTTGACCAAAAGACTTATTACAAAATGCACTTGAGTGTTGCACTAGATTACCAACCCGAACCTTACTTCAGATTTGTTGATGGAGCATCAAGATGGTCTCAAAGTTCAGCAGCAGCTACCTGGATCATCTATCACCCTGATCGATCAGCAATCTGGACCAACGGTGTGTGTATCGGTTCAACAACAAACAATTAGATAGAATATGACATCGTCATCAGACTTATGTGTGACACCCTCCATCATGGTATACGCCATATGCATGTCTACCTCGATTCTTAATTAGTAGTGCCACAGTTAAACCAAACATTTGAGATAAGAGATTCAAATCTATTTAGAAAATATTTGTGTGTGAAAAGATTAAGTAGACAATTTGACTACACATGTACCAAGGATTCAAAACCAAATAGCTGATTGCATAGCTAACAATATTGTAAACTAGAATACATCTTGAAGAAACCATCATACATAAAAAAAAAAATAGAAAACATAGATATCCATGAGGACAACATAAATCCATAAACACAGCATGTAAAGCCACAAAAAATATCTCTCATATATATATCATAGTGTATGTGTCTGAGTACAAAAATAGTGTCTCTAACCCATTGGCTAGCCCAGAGATACAAAAAAAATTCGTCAAAAATAGGGGAAGCATCCTCATAATGGGTGCTTTCCCCATGTACAAATAAACTCTAGGGCGGTGCTCCCCCAAGTGGGGCACCTAGACCCACAGCCACTCTCGGTACCACTAATGGAGCCATCGTCAAAGCTAAGACTACCACCTGACATAAAACAGATCGATAGTCCCTTTCCCTGGCCATCAGCGTCTCCAGCCAGACCTCCTCGAGGTCATCCAGAAAGCCTCGAGAAGGAATCCCCTGGGTCAAGCAGCCCACTCGATCCCAAGAATCCTCCAAAACTAATACCCAAGCAGTCAGCTCAGCAATGCGAGCCACCCCCGCATCAGCATGCGCCACCTCTGCATCGGCATGAGCTTGCTCGGGCCAGCCCCACCACCAGGTCCACCACCCTGAGGCTGTGTAGGATCTCCTCCCATACCCCCACTACCTCCCCGAGGTCTCGAAAGAGGAACATGGCCAACCAATCAAGCCACGGGGTGACCTACCTCACCAACATCTACAAGAGTAACCAAAAATATGTCAATGCACCATCAAAACACATAAAAACATATATACTAAAATAAATGAAGAAAACATAAAAACATACCTGCTGGCCCCCAAACTTATCTAGGAGGGAGACCCATCTTTGGATCCCCCTGAAAGTCCATCCCTGCATATGGGGATGGCAAAAAAATCTGGGGGTTGGCCTCAAACCAGGCCTCTGTCCTAGCATTCTAGTAATACCCCATCATACCCCCACCTCCTCGCGGCATAACAGGAGCCCACCTCCTCATGCAAGGCTCTCGTGGCCCCTCCAGGAGGCAACGTGACCACCGGTATCAATAGCACCACCCTCTCATACATGATACTTCATAAAATGCTAGCATACACAATCAAATTTGATCCATCGTGGACCTTGTAAAGTTGCACCACCATCCTGTCATAACAGAAGTGGACAAAATCGAAAAAGTGCATGGCCCTCAGCCGGCGCAAGACTCCAACTTGTGGGCTCGATGCTTGATGTGGAACTGACGACCTTGCAATTCACACAATAGCTACCAGCGTGCAACTCTCAACCAAGTATGTCACCGAGGAAATGCCTATGCACCCCTCCATAAGGGCCCCCCCACCACAATGATGCGCCTGGAACCTCTCAAAATCCACCGTCCCAGAAGGGAGTGGATACCGCAACGCCTCACCCCAAGGTAGTATCTCAGTCAAAAAGTATATATATATCTCAGGATCAATAGCAAGGTGAGTCCCACACAGCACAAACACGTTGTGCCGCCTGTTCCAATGCTCGATCAAATAACATAGTAGTCGGTCCTGTGACCGAAGAAGCTCGTTCTCCACAAACTTCAGAAGCCCACATTGCGCCAATTTTTGGTGCCCCTTACTGTCAATGGCTAATGCAATATGGAGCTCGGGCCAATCCCCTCCCTCCACAACATCATGTCATCCAAGCAGGAACCCATCAACAGGAGAAAAAACATCAAAAAATAGGCAAAAAAATCCAAAAAATTTCCTCGTCCTTTTGTGTACCTATCCCTCAGACATGCGCACGGAAGGCATGATTTTATTTCTCATAGGTGTGCATAAGGCACACAAAAAGAGGAGAAAAGTGCACCAAAGGCGTGAAAAACCCTAAAAATTGTGTAGAGAAGGTGCACTCTTACCCTGATTGCCCACACAATTTAGAGTAAAAATGGCTCAGAATCTGTACAAACCAGTTTTGTACAGATCTCAACACACTCAGACTGAAAATATTAAAGTGCAGGATGACATTGAGGTTACATGGGTAGGATATCACTATTCCCTGGTGCTCAGGCTAACCGCAATGGCAAGAGCTTCTCCGCAAAATTTTCTGACATCTCAACAAACTCAACAAGCAAAAATTAATTAAATTAGGGCCATATTCACCTATATACTTCCCTTTTCAAAAAAATTGGAGGACCATAACGAGAGGTCAAAAGGTTTGTTCTCCGAACTAAAAGTAGCACTGTGATCAACACTCCATAATGAACAGAGGCAATGCCATACATTCGCACTCCCGAAAAAATAAATTTTCAATGCTGGGAGGTATGCTCTCTCTCATCTTCTTTAAAAAAAAAATTCATGTCTTTCAATAATATTTGATAAAGAAGATTCTTTCACGTGAGGTATTTGTTTTTGCAAGAAAGCTCACAAACCATCCACAACACCATCCATTGAAACTTCCAAGATTAGGTGTAATTCTACCTCCAGCATGATAGATTCTGAGAAAAATTAGCATATCCTGACACCATTTCTCCATCAGAAATTAACCATAGGTGCCAGATATCCAACCATGTTTTTCATCACCTCGCCCTACACATGATAAGAATCCTCATTAGTCGGTCAAACCTCCCTTCCATGGTGCTCATCACCCAAAGTAGACCATTTATCACAAAAATAGTAAGGCCATGGCCATACCTCTATAGTTTGGGAAGCACTTCATGCCCATTCATCCACCATGCATAAGGTCAAGTTTTACGATAAAAAATAAAACCCCTTTCCGAGACGACTAAGTTGTGCAAGCAGATTGAAAGTGCACTACCACGCCTCGCATTTGGCCAACCATACCTCCATCCACATAATCCCATCTGCGATACTTTTTTGTTCGCTTCATCAACCTCACACATGAGACCAACCAATGGGGCCCCCACCCTCGACAAAACACCTTCCTTACGTCATTAGTGCGCGAACACTATCATGTTTTAGGGCACCCATCTATGTGTTTCGTACAAACCAAATCCCATTATTTTATTCTTTTCGTAAGTGTAAAAAGACCTCAAACCACACACTATGTCCACCACCCACTCATTCATTTCCCCCCCCATGGCAGCAGTCCCTGGTCATCCTTGTTCGAAGTATAACACCCTCACCCAAAATACACCATGACATTCATAACCAGTTTATACCCACCCTGGAATTCCTACCGACTCCCGGGATTTCCCCATTAGAAATAGTTATGCCTGCCACCAAGCTTCTTTTTATACTCCAACCTTGGGCCACTAAATCCCCATCATCAGTTTTCAGCCATCCCTTGCCATCATGCTTGTGTTAAACCCATCACATCCAGGATCCTGATCTGCTGAATCGGTGACCCTCTCGTTCGGTTGAGGCTTCCTTTTTGTCGATTTCAACACCTATTTTCCAAAAAGGAATAGGTACCTTAGATTTCCCCTCTCCATAAAAGGGGCATCCTTGGGTGGCACTGTATAATACATCATTTCCCATATATGTCATCGATCCTCCTAACATTCGACTACAGCACAAGCTTTCACGTCAAGATGGTATCGTACCTTACAACCATTGCACTTTGATCAAACTCATTGAAGGCCCATGCCTTCACAAGCGTCTCTTTCAGAAATTCTTACACGTGAAGGTCCCATCCAACAGTTATGCGTACAATGTGAAGTTATATGCCATACCAATTTTATGCATATGGGTACCATATTACACATATTTTCAAAGAAAAAATATCCCTGAGCACATCAACAGTCATCCTCATCAACCAATAAATCAGTACCATGCTAATGACACAAACATAACATGTCTGTCAAATATATTTGTTTAACTAGCCACAACATTATGAGCATGTGACATGCCTGCCTCGTAGAAAATTTGTATATATTGTATTATATTTGCTTACATGGGTCCCACTGGACATGGTCGTTCTTTGAACCGGTGCAGGGTGTCTCCAATTTCGAGCTACATGTAGGTCTCTCTCTCTCTATGCAAAGTATATAGAAAATAAACTATAATGTATTTCGGCTATACAGTTCTTCCTAGACCTCACACATTAGGGGGAAATTGTTAACACTGGAAAATCCTACAAGAAAATACAACATTATTTAATGTCAGGAAGAAGGATCTATACGGCTGAGAGACATTAGAGAATCTAAAAGTACTTAAAAAATATCTAAGGTCTGAGGAAAAATCAAATTTGAACTAGTCAAAAATGCTTTCCATGAAAAATCCTTCGATAAGCACGCCCTTGTGCACATTTTGACCCAAAAAGTGCACAATCCTGGTAGTGGTGGAAGTCACTTTCTGTGACCACAAAAAGCACACTCTAGGACATTGATTCCACACTTGAAGACCCCTAAGGACAGACACCCAAGCCTCGTTAGGAAATCAAGGGATCACACAACGGAATAAATGTGGCACACAATGGAATCACCCTCCTCTCTTGGGTCAACATCCACAAAGTACCAAGAGAGGGAAGGAGGATTTTAATTCTCCTATAAAAGGCCACCAAGAGATGAACTACTTGAGAGCACATTGTTATGCTGGCCATAATTTCCCCAAGAAATAGCAGCAGTGTGTTATCTAGAGTAGAGATGGAGGGTACTTAGTTGTTGGCCATCCAACAACTCCAGTCCACCATAGTAGAGAGTGGGAGACTTTGCGCCAAGTCAGCTTAGAAGTAAATACATCCTTGCATCGAGACTTAGAACCCCAAGTTCTAAGGTCCCCTTAGCAAGTGGGTTAAATTTTCATTCTCATTTCCTACCAGCACTCAATAAGAGGTGATGTAAGCACCTTCGTTTGGATTATTGAAGTTTTTTGACTCTATTCAGAGCTTTTTTGTCATTTGTTTTAGTTTTAGTTTAATTTTTATGTTTGAATATCCATGCTATTTCTCTATCTAGTATTTTTATGTTCTACCATGTTCCACTAACTTGCTTGACTCCATATATTTTCTGCCTGTGACCAATAACTTAAGATGGTAAACCACACCCCTTAAGTTGGTGTGATTTCATACATACATGCACCAAACACACTAACACAATCTTTATTATGTATTTATTCTCTTTTTTTATTTTTTATTTCCACAGTAAGAAAGTCCATCATAACTGAGTTGTCAAACTAGTAGCGAGGATAATATCACTGAATGTATTCGAAATGCACCCTCACTCATCACCTTAATTCAAGGAAAACCATGGGACTTGAAATTCCCACTAGTGGTCTATATGGAGGCAGAATATCACTGGTGGAAATTGCCTCTAACTCTTTGGCCATTAAGCATATCACATTTAAAATTTATATTAAAAAATTATAAAACAAGTAGTTGTATGTATTATTAGGGCTTTCGTAAAATTAACAATAAGAATATTCCTATCTAGAGAGATTTGAAATGTATATAAATAATGTTATTAAAAATCAACATAGATCCATCTTAACTTTCAATTGGAATTGTGAGGGGAATCAAATATCTCTAGGTGCAACTCATATTTTTCACTATAAAAAATGGCTTTCATTTTGAGAGATGTAACCACTCTCAAAACATTAGTAAATATAGAGTTAAAATAATTTTTTATTAATTTTAAAATATATATATAATTGTATATTTTGAAATTTTGTGATATATATATATATATATAATCTGAGTATTTAAAAATTTGCAATTCAAATTAATTTTGTAAATTATAATTATATTTTAAATAAAATTTATAGAAAACATAAAATATATACATTAAAGTGTAAAAGTTAAATATATACATTTATATTTAATAAAATAAACTTTACATTAAAAATTGTGATATAAAACTTCTAATAACAAAATCCCTTACAAGGGATCATGGAATGATCATGGCACTCACTTCCATGGTAAGGATACATATTCTCTTATAACCATATACTCTGTTAGTATGAAACTTAATTGCAAGTGTACGAAAAAGGGTCACTTTAGCCTCGTATAACAAATAGCCCTATCAGCAAATATGGCTACCAATATCTTTAGATCTGCAATTAGTTGACCAAGAAAAATGTTGCAAATTCTAGATCTATGCATTAAAATACATTAAGCAGTAAATAAAAGCAAGAGTTTCTCCATGCATCCAATAGACAAGACAAGATTGTTTTAAATAATTTTTGTCTTTTTTAACACCTGGGAAGGGAACATAGAAAGATTTTACCAGTCCCCCTCAATGGGATGGGTTCTTGTAAGTCCTCAGCACTTGAGATCTAAAATCCCTCTCTCTTGATGGTGTAGAAAACCCAGACAAAAATGGAACTCAAAGGGAGCTCACAAGAAAAATGGTAGCAAAATATGACAATGATGGTGGATCAAAGTCAGACCAAAATTATAGATCCAGAGTGATCTTTAGGCAACAAAAGGTAGTGAGTGAATGGAAAAACCCTTGTATTTATAACAAAGTATTGAGTTATTCTAGATATTGGTGCATAATTAAAATATTATTAATCAATTCTAGATCGAACTTTTATGGAATATTTTATTATATTTATTAGAGGGAAAAAGAATTTGACTTGGGTCAAATATCATTATTTGTAAATAATAAATAAATAAATGATTTATTTATTATTTTAAGGATATGGTTGAGTATTAATCAAATAAATAATGATTTATTTAATTATTTCTAAATGGTTTAGTCAAATTTAACAAGGAATATTATTTAAATAAGGTTTAAATAATTATTCCTTGAAAATAATGAGATAAATAATGATTTATCTAATTAATTTCCCTGTTTTGGGTTAAATATGACCAGGAATATTAATTAAACTGTTGTTTAACTAATTATTCCTCGAGGAAAATCAAACAAATGTGGGTTTATTTAATATTTCCTTGTGGGGATTCGTGTTTAGACCATAAACAAATTAATAGATGAGTTTTACTAATTTGTTCTTCATAGTGAAAGCAATTTTACTTAGGGTAAAATTGGTCTTACATGGTGTACTTTGGTCCATCTAATAGTAATAGGTTAGCTGACCAAAAAATAGTGTAACAGATTGCCCCCCCAGTGTGTAAGCGTTAGGAGCTAATCGTATGACCGAAGTACATTGTAAGAACTCAATCACTAGACACCGAAGGGGAAGTCAGAGCGAGAGAAATATAAGGTAGACCAAAGCACAAGAGGACTAGACCCTGAGGAGGTGAGACTTACATGTGTGACAAGTCTCTTTTATGGGTAAGTACCTATGCTATAGGTGGCGGGGGAGGCATACCTATGCCCGCCGAGACAAAGTACAAAGAATAATGCGTCCAGTAAATAAGGGACTGAACTATATAGTACATGCTGGCATAAACATGAGCAAGATGAAAACATGATAATGAATCCCACATACATACTATGCCTGGGATAACAGCCAGAAATTATATAACAATATCTGAGTAGATGAGATATAAGTACAACCGAAGTGCCCCTATAAATAGGAAAGGGCTCTGAAAATCTGACTAATACATGCAAACTCAAAGGCGCTGCAAGCGACTAAGGCCGACATCATCAAATCTATGGAGCTGCAGCAAAGGTTGTAATGAACAGGTCACCTGGGCATGTAGGGTGCTACCTAAAGGGCCAACCCTTCATGAGGTCAGAAACATCTCACACACACTTGGGCATCACCGATACAATCTACTTCATCACTGAACCATCAAGTATACAGATCTCGATCATGTTGTAAGGAGATTTAGCTGAGAAGCAATCAAGTTAAAGGGAAATAAAGAGTCCCTTTCCCCGATCTAAGGCACCAAAAAAGAATGGAAGCTAGAACCAAGGTACACCGCCCTCTAGACCTGTCTTCTGGAATGAATGATCTAATCTCAACAAAAGGAGGTCCACCATAGGTTAGGCAATAAGGAATCCTCAACTAAGGCTTGAGAGAAAATAGTAGAGCGACTGACAAACTGACACCAGGGATGATGATGAAATGGTGGGTACTGAGTAGCTGGTAGAAAACTTCCCTTGTTAGAGCATAAAGGGCATGGATGACCTGGCAGCGACTGACACAATATCAAAAGGGGATAGGGAACAGTAGGACTGAAGGCCATAATGTGTGACATGAGAGAGGAACCAAGAAATGAAGGATGAATGACTATAGCAGGATACAAAGGGACTCAAGATAGATTCCATGGATGTGATGATGACTCAACTCAGAGGCTCTAAACAAGGGCGACTCGATAATTCTGCCAAACAGAAAAGGTCCAATTGGGACCATAAAAACATGAGTACATGATGGTTACTCATGATGAAAATCGACACGAGTATAGACAAGTATAGAGGCAAAGTGGTGCCCCAAGTACAAGTGTTGCAAGTGAAGAAATTCAATTTTGAGGAGTGGTGAAGTGATAGTTCTTGGAAAAAATGTGTCCTAGTGAAGTATCAAATCATGAAAAAATAACAGATACCAAGTTGAGAGCTCGGTGAGGGCTTTCCAATAGTACATATGGTTTGTCAAACTGATCTATGCTTTGGCCATAGCAGGCGAAAGAAAAATCGGGGTTTCTCTTTTAATAAGGAATTTTCCCTCCAAATTCACTCATTTGCAAGTGGAGCTATGGTGAATGTAGAGAGGTGAGAAGGCCCTAAATCTTGCAACGATCATAGAGGACAAAGTGACCATTGGAATCGAGATCTATTAGTTGCAGGTAAGAGGCCTAACCCTACTCTTTCATTTGAGTGGATTGAAAGTTCAGTTTAGGTCCTGAGAGCTCAAGAATAGATCCCTACTCCTATTCACAGCCTGGTCGTACTTTTTGGGAAAAAAAATGCGACCTGGGTAGCAGGTTTTGGGTAGAAAACTGTGACCTGTCCCAGGATTGGACCTGAAAAGTGCGACTTGCCAGAGAGGGGTTTTTCTATGTTGTTTTTTGGTTGAGAACTAGATTTATATGTTTGGATAAAGTATTTCCAATCTATACACTGACAAATATGATGGTTTCGTGCAAATATGGTAGAATTATAGATCAACGGGAGAGAGAGAGACCTAGGCACATTACGGTCGGAGATCCAAGTGGATCAGGGTGTCTGCAGTGCATTGGCCAGGCTGGGGGTTCTGAAGTTTGTGGAGAACCCTCTTATGAGAGCTGGAGGGCCCTTGTTGGCCCAGATTGTCAGCTATTGGGATCCGGACAATGAGGTATTTATAGTGCAGGGGCACCAGATCGAGTTGACGGTCCAGGATATATATTTTTTGACTGGTCTCCAACCACTTGGGATGGTCAGGAATACCTAGCTAGTGTTACCACGAGGGAAAAACATCATGGAGTTTGTAGAGTGCCATTATCGACTAGGTCTCCATATCAAGGGGAAACAGATACCCGTCGGCCATCTAGAGAGGTTAGAGACCCGCATTGTGGCCGCAGCGGTGCTTTGGATCCTGGGCAACTAGGCACTCCACCACATCACTAGAGGGAAGATGATGCTTGTGGAGAGTGTGTTGAGTGGGACCTACTATGAGTGGGCCTATATGATGCTGTCATCGTTGAAACAACAGTTGTCGCTATGTAAGCGGCAAGTGAACCATGACGATGCATATGGTACAATTTTGTGCTCGCTCTTCTTCGAGAAGATCTCGACACTTCGACCACGCATACATCTCTACGATGGGGGCCCGAGGGAGCCCAAGATGCACTGGTGGGGGCGACTGTTGTGTAGAGGAGGAGGTGGGGTGGTCAGATGGGTGTTCCAACTCGAGTTCTTTGCTCATTGGGATCAGATGCCATTTTACATAGATGACTATCCCTATAGTGGGATGAGTTATTGTGGGGACCCAAATTTCCCACTGCCGCTTGGTCGAGTATGGGGGCCCGATGGTAAGTGAGAAATTGATAATCTTTTATGTGCATTCTAAAGTTTCATAATATTGTATATGGTATTGATTCTTTCACTTTTGGTATGTAGATACAACACCAGTAAAGCCGGCCAGGTATATGGGATGGCCAGCAACATCAGGAACTACCAGACCTAGTGGATCGAAAGTGCCACAAAATGAGGATGTAGCAGCCCTCTTGGAGGACATCCATCGTAGATGTGAGAGGATTTTGACCAGTGTTTTAGAGCGCGGCTGGCAAGACTTGGATGACCAGTACATAGATGCATGTATTGGTTTACCCTCAAAGTGGCGAGGGGTCATGCGGCACATGGCAATGGCCGGATAGGGGATGCGCGATCTATGAACTATAGGAGTAGAGCCATTGGCTCAGGATCCTCCAGATAGTGATTAGTGTGTAGCGGCAGGTGGTGCCCCCAGTTTTGAGTTTTTGTAACATGCTATGGACATCTCATATGTATCATAGTTGATGGACTCTAAAACATGTTATACGGCACATATTATGGATATGCATCGTTTTTATGGTTTTATGTTGTTGTCTTGTGTTAAATGCATGTGCTCAATGCCAATCTAGAATATTGTTTGCAATGCTATCTACATAGCAATTTTTTGCTCTAGGTAGGTGACTAAATGTAATGATTTCAAATTCACGCATCAAAAGCTTCACTCGTAAATATCTTCTAAAAAGGATAGGATTATGCACACGATATACACCATTCAATTGCACGACAAGAAGCAGGGAATCTAAATGGACATGAAGGTGGAGGATGCGATGGGAAAGGGCATCAGCTAATAAACCTCCCACAACATCATATTCGGCCTAATTATTTGTGGCAGTACCAATGCATACACCGTTTGAGAGAATAAGTGAATGTAAGTGGGTAAAAATGGCCCAACCTGCCGAGGCTAGATTCTGAGAGTAGCGACTTGCACCATCGACATAATCGATATAAGCTGTGGATGGGAGGTCCATATGAAAGATGCCACAAGACAATAACTGGGAGGATGAAGAAAAATGTTGGCAACCTGAGCACAAAGTAGAAATCGAACAAACACTGCGAGAGGGAGTGATCTAGGTAGGATGTCTACTACTCACACGCCGATGGTTAGGTGGTGTGTGGGAGCTACCGGAGGTGTAGCTTGTGCTCATGTCATGAAAGTCACCGTAGACATGAATGGTGCAATCTCGCTTATGGGCAGGAAATATGAAGTCAAGGGTGGACAAGGCTTCCATGATGTCATCATCACAATAGAAGATGGAGTGACTGGAGGAAGGGAGACCACATGACGCGGTGAAGCTACCTGACTCATCATCATGAGAAGAAAGGTTCACATGCACATCTTCATGAGGGACGACAGAAGAAAAAGTAGATAAGGGATCCACCGATGTTGAGCCCAGGGTGATTGCTGAAGGGAGGTCGAGCAAAACAGAAGGGGAAGTCTCAAAGGGAGTTTCCACCGAGGGTCTCAAGGATGATGATAGGTAAAGGATGGTGGCCACAGGCTCCATCATCTCTACATCAGGAGGGGGAATGTCAATGGGAGTGGGTAAATCCTCAAGCTGGCCCGAAGCATACTGCTTAAGGACAAGAGAGGCAGACTGGTTCTGTTCAATCTCATACTCCTGAACTACCTCCAAAGAAGCGTGGTAATGCATGAGGCAGGGACAATGGTGGGGAAAATGGCCATGGAGATCACACAAACCACAAGGTTGGTTGGTGTGAATATTCTTAGGGTTCTTGGCTGCAGTCGAGGAAGAAACAGAGGCTTCAGAGACTGTAGACTCAGGGAACACAACATTAACCATGGGCTTGATACGAGGCAACTTAGGACATGTATGGGTGGCATGACCAACGACATCATACAAAGTGCTAGGCTTTGGGGGCTGAGAAGGAGCAACGTCAGTCAGGAAAAAATTTTCTTTTGGTACCTTCTTGTGAGATTTTCCCTTTAGACCCGAAGTTGTTGCAACAGGAGAAGGTTCCTGTTGAGGTGGTTGAGGCACAGTAGCAGTGGGAGGAGTCATGGGGACCAGTTGAATCGGTGTCAAATCAAGATAATGTTTGGGTTGACCAGGCAGGGTAGCAGTTGGGTGATCGATGTACCAGACGGGAATGCCCAGGGTCAGATTAGGAAGGGATAAGGTAGCCATGATAGGTACCGAGAACACTCCAGGAGGGGAAGCTAGTAACGGTATCTAACTGGAGGGGTAATGGCTAGGTAGGATAGATTCAAGATGGTTAAGGCCTGGAGGAACCACTCCAGGAGGGTAGAGAGGCTCATGGATACCAACTTCAGGTGGAGGGCCAGGAGGAGGGGATCGAGAAGGCTGAATCGAAGGGCTAGGATCCAGTTGCAGAGGGCGGGGCTATTGACTAGCCGAAGCAGGCTGCTTGAGGGAAGCCCAAGATGATTGCATCATGCAAACATTCGATGAGTTGGGATTGGAGACAAGAGGAGGAAGACCAGGAAATGTACCAAGAAGAGAGGAATCTTTGTAGACTTTGGGTGAGACACTAGTCAAGGGATCGATGGTTTGATTATTGGCCATCGAAGATATGATGAACTCTGGGGAGGTCTGAGACTTTGGTTCATGATACGTCAACTGGTCAATGGTGACTATATTTTCATTATGGGGAAATGAAATCTTGCGCTGAACCGCAGTTGATACAATAGACATCGCATAGGTGCAGCTACAACCCAGTATAATGTTGTAATCTAAGGGGGCATTAATGACTTCTACATCAACGCAAACAGTCTTGCCCACAAGAGTAATAGGACAATTGCAGAACATGCTAATGGGCTTGGAGGTGTGGCCATCCCACGCTTGGAGAGTGATCGTGGAAGGATCCAATGCAGGTGATCCGAGTTGCTTCCAAACTAAAGGGGACATCACACAGGTGGATGCCCCCTAATCAATGATACACCAGGAAACATTGGCGTTCTTGATCTTAACTAGGATTTCAAAGGCGATGGAAGCAGGAAGAGGAGGATGTTCTAACCGGTCAACATCGCAGATGATCAATCGATCATCTGAAGGATCTACAGCGTCCATGGCAGATAGTAGAGCTTTCATTGTGAAGGGCACAACTGAAGGAGTTCCAGTGTTCAGATGGCAGCAGGAGATTGCGCCAAATCATCTACTATACTATATGAATGGGAAGCTTTTCCAGAAGAATCATTTCAGTGTAATGGTCCCTTAGGGATCTTGGTATGAACCTCTACCTTAAGCTAAGGGATCTGCAAAGGACCATTAGTCGTCGAAAGAGGCTCTGTAGAACCTCAAGAAGGGGGCTCGTAGGCTGACGTAGCGGGAGGCTTATTATACTTACGAGACCAAGTCTGAAGGTTGAGGTCTACGGTTATAGCTTGGTCAGAGTTAATCATGAGAATCTGGTAATCGGAGGTACCATATCGAGGAGGTTGAGTGGCCGCCTGACCTTCAGGTGGTTGGGTAGCCACAAATCCTTGCTGAGGGAAAGGATTAGTAAACACATCTGGCTGACTAGGTGCAACATTGGGAAGGACGGAAAGGTAGGCTTGGTGTCCTCGCGATGTTGCTTGAGTCTCCCACATCTATCGCATATGTGGCAAAAGAGGAAAATCATGCATGTAATGACCATAAACACCACAACAATAATAAGGCTTATCCATGCGAACATGCATGTACTGCTTGGGTTGAATGCCCTATCGCTAGTTAGTAGTGTTAGGTGCATTATTTTGAGGATTAGGTCTAGGATTACCAGGGGCAGATTGATTTTGAGTGCCTTTCCTCTTCTTTTTGGAAGTAGGAGGATTAGTTGCGCCGTTCTGTGCATACACCTGCCCCTGAGGGGGCGATGGCTACTGTTTTGGGGGTTGAGAAGAAAAGGGAGGTAGAGGTGCTAATACTGGAGGTGTTGGAGCACTAGGTTGCGGATACAGATAATAAGGGGGTTGGGTGACATTTTGGTAAATAGGAGGTTGGGAAAAAGGAGGAGCCATACCGTATCCTGGAAAAATTCAAGAGGTGTTAGGCCCCCCCTGAGGGAAACCATAGCCCATAGGAGGCTGAGCGTATGGATGAGAGAGAGCTCCAACGATACCGTCGGCGGCATGAGATGCCCCTAGTGCATTGGTGCAACCAGGTCTAGGAAGATTAGGTAGAACGGTATAAACATAACCTGACTGAGCATATATCAGGTCATATTTTAACACAATCTAGAGAGCGGCTTCTTTGGTTAGAGGGAAATGTGATGCGACATCTTTTCCTATCACAGGCAAAAGAGATATAAGGAACTAGTTCATGTAGACATGGTCTTTGAAGGTAGGTATTGGAACAAGGTCTCCTGCAAGCTGCAAAACTGGTCCATTTTGTACATTTTGATTATATTTAGTCTAATGCAGGGGTTTTGGGGTGGATCAAAGCCCCTAAAGTATTGTAAATGGGTCAAGGGTAGACCAAGAGTTCACAAACCATGGTTTGCGAACCATTGGATGTGAAGGCTATAATAGTATAAGTAGTTGAACCTTTTTGAGTTGTAAGGGAGATGAAGGATGATAAGAGATTGATGCTAAGTGTGAATTGATAGATCTGGTTAGGGTTGTTAGGGAAGGACTCCTGGCACTACTGGCTATGTGCATCTGTCTTTTTGCGTATTGTGTAGGTTGGGGTTTAGGTATTGTAAGTAGATACGAAGGATTAATGAATGCGGAAGTATTGTTAGATATACGAATGTTTGTTGGAATTACTCTGTGATGTTTGGTTGATTAATACATGTTGATGCGTTATTGATTTAAGCTGCGAATATATCTGTGTTACTTGTTTATGCTGCGAATCTGGGTATGTTCTGCAAGAAGAGTTGGAATAGATGTGTTATCTTTATATATGTTCATGATATATTGATTACTATGAATATAATTGCTATTAAGCATGTGGATGCGAAAGGAATCTATATATATAGGCTCTGTAGTATAATATCGGGTCACTATAAGACTGAACGCAACTTGGCTTAACTTGCCTACCCTCTCCCAGGGTGCGGAAACCTGGTTCCAACACCCACCCATACTAGTTTGGGTGAGACTTTGGCATGTGCAAGCAGGTCACTGTCGAAAGGGCCAGTAGTATATGGGTTTGTTGGCAAACCTCAAACATCCAAACCTGGGTTAGGACCCCTTGAGCCAACAAATGGTTCCATTTACCAGGGCCCAGAACATTTTGAGAGAGGGATCGGGTATGCCAAGGCCATACTGGAAGCCTGAGAAAAAGGAAATTGATGATTGGTTTGAACAACAAGTTTAGGAATTTTCCATAAAAGAAAACCCTAGTAAGAGGTTGACCACCGAAGAGTGGAAGAATAAGTACATTTTCACAGAGATATATGAGATCTTCTCTGTAACAATTATGATCGAGCTCCAGGAGTGGCTCGCAAGGTTGGTAAAATTTCAGAAGTATTGGAAGGAAGAGTGGATCATAGAGTGGACCCCCAAACTAATCCAGAAGTTAGAAAAGACTGATAACACCATCACTCGCACAGTGGACCACTGGGTAGACAATGTGTTAGGAGGATTTGTGACAGAATTTTCCATCGATCAATTTGTATCCTAGTCTAAAGCAAGGTGAATTTTCTTCATGGGGTTTCGAGGTAAGTTTCTGAATACCTTACCATTGTTAATTATGATATTATTATGCGAAAAGAGTATTCTGTGTAGCCATACCGAGTGAATGACCCCTGATCTAGATGGGAGCACAACGCTAAGTGGAAAATACTACAGGACCAACCTAGAAGGAGATAGATCTGTCTACAGTTCGGTAAGAGAAGTAGCTTCACAGAGTCCTCCAGCCACACCACTTTCGAACCAGCATAGGGGTAAGAATTCACCTACACCTCCACCGCCACCACCGAAAGATGACATGGTTGTGCATATGAAGTTACCCACCTTTAATGGTGTAGGAGATGAAGACATGGATCATTTCTGGTTTATCACAGAATCGATATGGACTGCGCAAAATGTAGCTAGTGATGCGGTGAGGTGAGCACAGTTATCCCTTGCCTTTGAAGGAAGAGCATTGTATTGGTACATGGGATACATCGGAAAACATGGGAACATAATAATTGAGGAGTTTAAGAATGATTTTACGCAGCAATTCAAGAAGCCTAAGTCCTACTCGCAAATAGTGGTTGATCTCAAAGATTTCAAGCAAGGGCCTACTGAGTCTATATGGGAGGTTGATCAATGACTGAAGAAAGTGATTAGAGAAGGAGGATTTCAATATGATGACAGAAAACATACAGAATCATTCATTGTCATGTTACTGCCTCGCCTATGCACACCTATGGGTCACCAAACTTTCGACTTGCCAGAGAAAGCCTTGGGAGCTGCCATGAAGTTAGAAGCGACACCTCAAGATGAGACCTAGCTAGGTGTCCAATAGATTCAAGGGCAATTAGAAGCAATGCACATGGAGATCCAGAACTTGCGACAAGAACAAGGAGAAGAAGCTAGACCTGAAAGGTGGTGCATACGATTCAGGGTGAATAATCACACCAAAGATAACTACCCTCTACTAACAGATTATATGCAGGCAGGAGGACCTAGTTCACTAGGCCTAGGATCAAGAAGAGGACTTATTCCGTTGTGTCTAGGCTCCAGCGAACCTGCATTGTGGTGTGAGGATTGTCGCGTAGCCGGCCTTCATGATACGAACCATTGCCCCCACCTAGGTGCGTACGTCCCAGAAGTAAAATAGTAGTGGTGCAGGTTTTGTTGGTGAGTACGACATGATGAACATAATTGTCGAACATATGATCTGATGATAGATCAAGGAAAATTATATAGGGTACAAACGGATCCTCCATCACCAAGGTCTCCAGTAGGCATAGGCAACTCCCTGGCTAGGGGCGGGGGAGGCAGTTGAGGAGGAAGTGAAGGATGGGGACGAGGTCAGCTAATCTGTTATAACTATGGAGAAGTAGGACACTTTTCAATGGAATTCCCAAACCCCACTAGGCAATCATACCGGTATTGCAGATAGTTGGAACATGCAATTGAAGATTGTCCAATCTTGATAACAAAAATGAGGGAAAATTAGTTGACACCTACACAAAATGTGCAGAGAGTTAAGGCTCAGATGCGAGAAAAAGATCTGAGTGTGAATGTGGTGACACACAGTGGGATGGAAACCAGGGGACCTGAGGAGGAGGCTACGACGGAACCTCTGATTTGAGAATTTGTTAGTAAACAAGAAGGTTTGTACCCAAAAAGGGGGGAATAAACATTTATCACAGCTCGCAAGGACTTTTCTGACGTATAGGTAGCTACTGCTCGGCCACCTGCGAACCTCAAGGCAGATGAGGAGGTCAAGCCCATTTTTCAAGCATGTATGAAGCTACTACATAATCCAAAGGTTGTGGAGAATCTTCAGGCATTAAGAGATAGCTGCATAGCACGACCTGATCTACCTCCAAAGGTCAAGGATGTGCACAAGCTATACAAGTATAAGAAACGCACCGGAAGATAAATGTGGTTGTCTACCCAGATTGGTGACTACGAGATGAGTCAGGTTATTTCCGACCTGGGGTCAGATGTGAACATGTTACCTAAACAGACTTGGCATAAAATGGGAGAGCCTAAGTTGGAATGGTCCATGAGTCAGCTACACATGGAAAATTAGCAGAAAATCATCTCGCTAGGAAGGTTGTCTAAAATTATGATAGATATCGTAGGAGTAAAGGCACGATTTGACTTTGAAGTAATTGAAATTGTAGAAGATGTGGACCCCTACCCTGCACTCTTAGGGCTGGACTGGGCCATAGATATGGGTGGTATCATCAACCTCAAAAGGAGAAGCATGGTGTTTGAGAATAATGGTACAAGGGTGATAGTACCATTAGATCTTGCGGAAGGCGAATGATACACAAAGCGAGTGCGCGATAAAGAGGAGGTGGATCACATTTATAAGTTGACCGAGTGGGACGAAGATTGGATCAACCCCATAGAAGAAGGAGTACTTTGCTGGGAAAAGGACAGTGAATGCTTCTTTGAATCTGATGGGGAGATGGAGAATTGGCAAAACTGGTTGCAAGGTGTCTCGGCGCTACAATGTCTTCAAGTCACAAGTGACTTCCACTCCATTTCCTTAGAGGTAAGATACCTACCCTACTTTGATGGTTCTGGTAGCACTAATAATTTTTTGCGAGCATTCGATGCAGAGGTTCCCAAGGGACAAAGGCTATGGGCCCTTAAGCTAGCCATGCATGGAACACTTGTGTGCTAGTGGGAGACGCATGAGGAGGCATTCTAGAATTGGGAAGAATGTCGGGATATGATGATCCTGAAATTTGAAGCACCAACCGGTGTGCGGGTGAAAATATTCCTTAGATCGGAAGATCCATGCGAATATCTGTCTGCATGGGAAGAATAGTGGTGTGACAAGACGACTGAGGAGTGGGTTCACCTGCCGATTCATGACCTAAGGCCGCTTCCATCTACATGGTACTTATATGCAGAGCTACATCGGTGCACCTGCCACTACGGGACGTTGAAGGAAGAGTTCCTAGGAAAATTTGGGTTAGTAGGCGGGACTGGGGCGCTTATCATAGTTCTGCGAGACATTGACGTTGGGGTATGGGATAAATCGCACCTGTTTATCACACCGAAAATACCCACATGGGAAACACAGATACTAAGCATGGTCAGCTACCATAGCCTAGCCCCAACATAGTTTAAGGATGGTCCACAAGCTGCGCCTGACACATAATTGGAAGGGGTTCACACGACTACCGAGCCGCTTAGGCTGCGAATGGGTAGAACTAAAACACACCCTACGTTGGCTAAGAATACGGATGCATATACAGGAGGTAGAGTTATCATACATTTGGGGACTCTCACAACAAGGAAACAACTGCAGTCACTCCTCAGCCATGCAGGGTATTACAGAAAGTTTGTTTGGGGATATGTGCTACTTACAACACCTATCAGAAACTTGTTTATGCAAGGGATCCAGTTCGGTTGGGATGACACCTGTCGAGAAAATATGTCTTTAGTTGTGAAGTACCTAGGGAACAAGCCTATGTTTCGGAAGGATGTGGAAGAGGCACGGGTATTTAGTCCAAGATTAGCAGGTACGCAGAATGCACATAGGGGATGAAAAGTGACGATTGGAATAGTAAAATCGGGTAGAGAGGAGAAGTTACCATTGACTGCAATGGGTGGATGGCAATTAATGGAGCAATTCCTTCTGATTTTTTACTGTTTACTTGATCGTAAGCTCCGAGTGACATTTACC
The DNA here is from genome assembly GCA_034641835.2 of Pinus albicaulis. NCBI lineage: Eukaryota > Viridiplantae > Streptophyta > Pinopsida > Pinales > Pinaceae > Pinus > Pinus albicaulis. Next base: position 938,951,449 of record CM076584.1, on the reverse strand, counting down.
CTATCATTGGATGACCATAGGCACTATAAAGTAGGATGACTAGCTCAGACAATAGTTCCGTATTACTTTCGTAACCTGTATGTAGTTTCTTTATGCTGCACAATTTCTGGGCCTATAGCATCCTGTTCATGGCAAAGCAACCCACTCCCGCTATCGATAGGCCCCAAAAATCAAGCATCCCTATTCCCACTAAGACTCCAGCTCCTAGACCTGTGAAAGCTTCAGTACCTACATAGCCCGAATAGGAGGAAGTCATGATTGGGTCGGGGAGCAAGGAAATCAATAGGATAATCGCACTCTGGCTCCCTTGGTTGAGGAGTGGATTCATCCCTAGTGAACAGAGCACTAAAGGGACCTTTGCACCTATCAACCCCAAGGAAACCATAGGACCAGGTGAGTGGGGTGCGGACGCATCCGCGAAGAGGGATTCATAGGTACCACAGGTTGCCGATAAGGACGCCAGGGCCATTATGCAGCTCGCACTAAGCGTGCACAGGATGAATAACCAAGCTACCACATCCCTCCAGACTATAAAACAGCCAAGAGAGACTGAAAAAGGGCCCCAGAAAAATCAGCGCGCCAAACACCATGAATATGATGCGACAGCCACGCTCACTAACAGTGACCTCCAACAAATCACGGACGCAATTACATTAGCCATAGATGATAGATGGGCAGCCATAGAAGAACAACAGAAGGCTGCAATTGACACCTTTTAGACTAAGCTCCGCTCCCTCCAGTGGAAGGAAAATATGTTGCAGACCAGAGTAATTTAGAGACGAGCTCCCTTGGTGATTAGCAGTACCGTGCTAGCACAGAGAGAAAGCCATCTCTGATCTTTGCCTAACATTTCCCTCATAGGAACCCAACTCCAAATAGATACAGGAGTACACTTAGATCTAGCTAAGTTGCCCAATGAGGCATTATAGGGTCTCCACACTGTCATGATCCGGGAAACCCACCAGTGAGACCTGGAGGTGCATCGACAGCTCGGTATAGCCAAGCGGACCCTCACGTAGAAAGGTGCAGAAACATCCATCACTATATCGAAGCAGGTGGAGCTTGAAATAATGATCCACCAGCTCTGCATGGAGGTTTTAGATGGAGTTCCGGTCCCAGCTACACCTCGGGCCAAGATAGAAAGTATGGTCGCAACAATAAAAGCCCCATTGATGGAAATGAAGATCATCAAGGCATAATTGGAGTAGCAAATCACTGGCTTACAGGCCAAGATGTAGCTCCAAAGACCTCCAGAGGTACAAGCCCAGTGTGCTACGGTAGTGACCGAGGCCACAAACACCATTACTGGACATATTTCTTAGGGTTCTCGGTTACCTGAAGATGCAATGCAGCTTTGGACCACAATCCAACACGATCCGGTCCTCTAGAGAATCAATCAGGACTTGCGGCAGAAGGAAGAAGCTTTCGACCATGTTGAAGCTACATTGCCCTCCTTAGTCCCTACACAACGTCTGGCACGCTTGAAGTCTAGCAATGCGCTCCAAGATGAGATTGAGGAAGTCTAGCGCAAAAATCATGCCATCACGGAATGATTGAATCCTTGGGCCAATGCAGCCCTCCAACTATCATAGGATATCGATGTTGCATTCAAGTGATTGAATCAGACACTGGAGAGTGTCATAGCGACCGAAGGACCGAAATCTGAAAAGCTCGTGGATATTGCGCAGAATACTGCTGCTCAGAGTCAAGAACAGTTGCCCCCGCTAATTACCGTCGTTAACACACTGCACGCACAGGTGGAGACCCCACCACCATAGTGACTTAGGATGAGTCACAAGATTGTGTTGGGGGACTATTGGAACAGGGTCTCCTGCAAGCTGCGAAACCGGTCCATTTTTTATATTTTGATTATATTTAGTCTAACGCAGGGGTTTTGGGGTGGGTCAAAGCCCCTAAAGTATTATAAATGGGTCAAGGATAGACCAAGAGTTTGTAAACCATGATTTATAGACCATTGGATGTGAAGGCTAAAATAGTATAAGTATTTGAACCTTTTTGAGTTGTGGGGAGGTGAAGGATGATAAGAGATTGATGCTAAGTGAAAATTGATAGATCTGGTTATGGTTGTTGGGGAAGGACTCCTGCTGCTATGTGCATAGAGATTCTTTGTCCTGCTGTGTGCAGAACTTGCTGCTGTGTGTGCAGGTTGGGGTTTAGGTATTGTAAGTAGATCTAAAGGATTAATGAATGCGGAAGTATTTTTGGATGTCTGAATCTGTTGGAATTACTCTCTGATGTTTGGATGATTAATATATGTTGATGCATTATTGATTTAAGCTGCGACTATTTTTGTGTTACTTGTTTATGTTGCGATCTGGGTCTATTCTGCAAGAAGAGTTGGAATAACTGCGTTATCTTTATATATGTTCATGATCTATTGATTACTATGAATATCGTTGTTATTGAGCACATGGATGCGAAAGGAATCTATAGATATAGGCTCTGTAATATAAGATTGGGTCACTATAAGACTGAACACAACTCTGCTTGACTTGCCTACCCTCTCCCAGGGTGTGGAAACCTGGTTCTAGCACCCACCCATACTACTTCGGGTGAGACTTTGGCCTGTGAAAGCAGGTCACTACTGAAAGGGCTAGTAGTATAGGGGTTTGTTGGCAAACCTGAAACATCCAAACCTGGGTCAGGACCCCTCGAGCCAATAGTAGGGGCTCGACATAGGGTCTTTCTTCTCTGCAATTCCTGGACATGATCGAATAGGTAGGTCGGAGATGATTGATGGAAAGAAGTCAAAAGTTCAGTACCAATTTCATAACGAAGGGGAAGCTGGAAATAAGACAAAAAAGCCCAAGCAAGAGTCACAAAGGTGGTATGGGAGGATGAGGCCTTATCAACATACCACTTAGAAGCTTCTCCAATAAGCATACATTGGAACAACCAAAGACGTTCAGAGTCATTGGTAATGGAGTTAGACGAACACCACATGTGGAAAGATCGAACATGAGTTTTAGGATCTTCTCTAGCAAGATCTTCAAACTTGGGGATGTCGGAAGGGAGCTTGGTCGGCCTAGCAAGCCAACTAGCGTCATGGTGTATAGGGTCATTGATCAACTGGTTAAAATCAGGAAGACTGAGGCCTACCATATAGGGGAGCAAGGGAGCAGCTGGGGTAGTTCTTGTTATGGTCCCACTAGTAGTATTCCCAGCATTAGGGTCGGGGCTACCACCAGCATTAGGTCCTAAACTAGACATGGTGAAGGTGACAGGGGGAGAACCAGGGGTGAAACTAGAAGGGGAACCCAATGAACCGGAAGAGGAGTCAGAGTGCGGACTTGGCGGAAGACGAACTCGAATCCTGTGTGGAGGTGTAAGTCTTCATACCAGAAACTAAGGATGAAGGTCAAGCAGTCTCCAGGATAAATGCCTTGGTAGCACAATGGTGAAGGCACAAACACGCCACAAATGGAAGAGACACCAACGAGGGTGAAGAGGTGCAGGATCAACTGAATACAATGTCGAAACAATGGCAGAGAGGTGCAGGATCAGTTGATTTCAATGCTTAAATTCTTTTCTTAGCAGTGTTAACCAAGTTCTTCTTCACTTAGGGTGTGTGTGTTAAGTGTGTAAATTTTAATTTTTAAACCTAGACGTTTGAAGAGAAAAAGAAAAAGTGTGTTGTATATCTGTAAGTAAACCTGTAGATAATAGAATATGAAACTGAAATAACAGGAAATAAACTGCTAATTATGATTTTATCTAAACACATGGAGGCGAGCCTCTCAACAAGTAGTCTGAAAGTGGGAAACAAATCTAGTCAAAACACACCAAAATAGCCAATATATCTAAATTTGGGATGGAAAATGATCTAAAGGTTAGATCTACTAGAAATAGGTGCAGAAAAACAACAAAAAATTAGAGGAAAAATTGTTGTAAATGAGGTGGCGAAAGGTTATAACCTGGAGGGAAGTGGAGGGGACCCTAGAGGAAAACCCAAACAAAACTAAAAGGAGGTGTTTTGGATGGATAAATAGCCAATCTAAAGTGGATTTGAAGGTAAGGGATCAGATTTGAAAAATGGCTGAACACTCTAAAATTTCAGACAACCTATAGCAGCTAAAACTCTTCCACAAAAGGTGGAACGTACTGAAGCCCTAGAGGGCTAGGTTCCCACTTTGTTGAGTAAAACATAACAAGTACAAGTCCAAAACCGGTGGAGATGAAGGTCAAACAACCCTGAAGAGAGACCTAGACAAACCTTGAAAAATCTAAGAAACATTCCCACAGAAAGTCTAGGTCACAACTTCTCACCTGTTTTCTACAAAGATCGCAGGTTTTAGCCTGCATTTTTCACCCTGGAGTTTCAGGTTGTAGGTTTTGGCCCAAAAAGTGCGACTTGTACTTCTGGCACTCTTGGGAGCAGATTTCAAATTTTTTTTCATCTTAGCTGCAGCTGATGCCTGTCACCTGTGCAATAGGTCCGAAAACACATGAAAGTTAGAATTTTCAATGTTTTAGGGTTTTATAGGTTAAAAACAACATCATGAAAAGCAAAACAAGAACTTGAATAGAAATCCTAGGGATTGAAGCAGTTGGATCTGCACGGATCTTAAAAACAACAAAGGTTGTAATCACAAATATTTAGTGGAGTCACCAGTTGTTAGTATGAATCTTAATTGCAAGTGTACAAAAGAGGATCACTTTAACCGCACATAACAAATAGCTCTATCAACAAAGATGGCTACCAGTATCTTTAGATCTGTAGTTAGTTGACCAAGATAAATGCTGCAAAATCTAGATCTATGCATTAAAAGATATTAAGAAGTAAATAAAAGAAAGAGTTTCTCCATGCATCCAATAGACAAGACAAGATTGTTTTAAAGAATTTTTGTATTTTTTGACACCTGGGAAGGGAACATAGAAAGATGTTACTAGTCCCCCTCAATGAGATTGGTTCTTGTAATTCCATAGCACCTCAGATCTAAAATCCCTCTCTCTTGATGGTGTAGAAAACCCAGACAAAAATGGAAATCAAAGGGAGCTCACAAGAAAAATGGTAGCAAAATATGACAATGATGGTGGATCAAAGTCAGACCAAAAGTATAGATCCAGAGTGATATTTAAGCAGCAAAATGTAGTAAGTGAATGGAAAACCCTTCTATTTATAAGAAAATATTGAGTTAGTCTTGATATTGGTGCATAATTAAAATATTATTAACTAATTTTAGATCGAGCTTTTATGGAATATTTTATTATATTTATTGGGGGGAAAAAGAATTTGACTTGGGTCAAATCCCTTTATTTGTTAATAAATAAATAAATGATTTATTTATTATTTTAAGAATATGGTTTAGTAATAATCAAATAAATAATTATTTATTTAATTATTTATAAATGATTTAGTCAAATTTAACAAGGAATATTATTTAAATAAGGTTTAAATAATTATTCCTAGAAAATAATGAGATAAATAATTATTTATCTAATTAATTTTCCTGTTTTGGGTTACATATGACTAGGAATATTAATTAAATGTTGTTTAACTAATTATTCCTTGAGGAAAATACTACAAATGTGGATTTATTTAATATTTCCTTGTGGGGTTTCCTGTTTAGACCATAAACAACTTAATAAATGAGTTTTACTAAGTTATTTTTCATAGTGAAAGCAATTTTACTTAGGGTAAAATTGGTCTTACATGGTGTACGTTAGTCCATCTAATAGTAACAGCTTAGATGACCAAAAAATGGTGTAACATACTCTATATTTGAATTTTAATGGAAGAACTATTTTATTTTATCCATATAGGTTTATCTTATGCTCGAAGATTAATTATATATATATATATATATATATATATATATATATATATATATATATATATATATATATATATATATATATATATATATATATATATATATATATATATATCAAAGAAACAATATAGATCACAAAAATTATAGATAAAAAATTCTTAAAAATTCTGAAATTACATAATCTAGAGTGTTAAAATTTGCAATACAATTTTTTTTTTTTAAATTATATTTTTAATAAAATTTAAAGAAAATAAAAAATATTTTTTTTACATTTTTTTAAATTATAAAATTTGAATATATCAATTTATATTTAATAAATAAATAAATGATTTAAACAAATTTGATATCAAAAAGTCTAATAATAAAATCCCTTGCAAGGGATTATAACACTCGCTTTCATAGCAAGGATACACATGCTCTAAGAACCTTATTCCATATTTTCATTTTAATGGAAAAGTCATTTTTTTTTATCAATACAGATTTATTTTAGGTACAGATCTAGTAGGTGCCAAGAGAAATCAAATCTTTTGAGATGCAAATCACTCTTATAGTGAAAAAATTGTAAAAATTTTGTATAAGAGATTTGTATTAATCTCTATGTTTGGTGGTTAATAGATCCTGGTTTCATATTGATTTATATATATCATGTGAAATTTATCATTGCTTAAATTATGCTTTTGAATGTGTAAATAAATTTAATGCCTTGAAAATTTGGTTGGGCACTTGGATTGTGTAATCTATACATCTTAAAATTGCAATTCCAACAAATCTTTGCTAGAATTTAGAAAATATTACCAAAAAAATATACCTAAATAGAATAAAAGATAACATAATAAGATTATTTGAAGTGTTTTGACCATTTTTTTTTCAATTACTTTATATAATATATACATAGATTTTTTCAATTGTAAAAAATAAAATATTTATATTTATTAATATATTTTTAAATATATGTTAATATTATGTATATTAAAATAACCTACATTAATTTTTATTATTAATAATAAAATTTTAAATGCTACATATTAAATTTATATTAAAAATTTAAATGAATTATTTTTATTAGGAAATAACTAAACATTTTTACTTTCTATTTTCTTTGGATATGTTTAAATTTGGTATTAAAATAGTTTTTAAAAATTATGTTATATATATTACCATGTAATTTTTCCATGATCCAAAATTATATTAATTTATATAGATATTTAAATATTTTATTAAATTTTTACTATGTAACTTTTTCACTGATCTAAAATTATATTAATTTATATAGATGTCTAAATATTTTATTAAATTTTTAGAATGAGAATGAAAGGTTTTTTCATCTGCTTCATAGTAAATTGTAATATCAATTAGAATCATGGCCCCGTACTCATAGTGGACACTACTTGATTCAATAAACATATTTTAATTCTCTTATTAAAATTAATATAATTTTATTAAATATTTATATTTTATAAAATATTAATTATTATCTCTTAAAAAGACCTTATAATGAATATGTCGACCGTCAAAATCTATCTCTAATTTTAACACAACGTGATTTCGTAGACAATATCAACCAATTTTCCATTGAACAGAGACGACATCATCAACACTCTCGTGCCATTGACCTCCACTTCGCCAACATTAAACTTTGTTATAATACAGTTTAGATTTATTAAATGGTTGTTATGACGAATGCTAGATTAATAGTTAAATATTTATTATTAAAAATATAAGTATTTAAATAATAAATGAAATTAAAATTTAATTAGGATATTATCTAATTATGTTTCTAGAATTGTATTAAAATTTTATAAAATTATTTGTAATTAAATTATATATATATTTTTTTAATTTAAAATATATTTCTAATTACCTATATAAATTTAATATAATGTATAATGAGTTACGTAGACCATATCAGCCAATTCTCCATTGAAGAGAGAGGGCATCATTAACGCTCTCGTGCCATCGACCTCCACTTCGCCAATTTTAAACTTTCATATAATAAAGTTTAGATCTATTAATTGTTTTTATAACCTATGTTTTATTAATAGCTAAATATCTATTAAAAGTATAAATATTTAAATAATAAATTAGATTAGAATTTAGGAATAAAATTATCTAATTATTTTATGTTTTTGAGATTTTTGTTATATGTTTTATTAATAACTAAATATTTATTAAAAATATAAATATTTAAATAATAAATTCGATTAGAATTTAGTGATAAAAGTATCTAATTGTTTTATGTTTTTGAGATTTTTGTTATAATTTTAAAAAAATTAATTTTAATTAAATTATAATTTTTTTATTATTTAAAATATGTTTTTGATTATATATATATTTAATATAATTAGTAATCGAGGTAAAATATAAAGAGATATAAATTACTAGTAAAATTTAATTATAAATGAGATTATAAATTATTTTTAATTCATTTTTATAATACTTATAATAAAAAATTCACAACTCAAACTTATAATTATAACATGTTATTATTAAATTTCTAACCAATTCTAAATGGCAATATTCCGTGAAACACACCAAAATGACCACAACTATAACAACGAATGACAGATTAAGGTAGGTCATCGACCCAACTAGGATATAATAATTTTTTATTTCCTTTGTTGACTTGATTCGTTTTGCATGATGAAAGGTGTCAAATGCTTTAAGATATTTTCCGATAGAGACAGCAAAAGACTAGAGCAAAATTCCAAGATATCCACACATTTTCTTAGGAATATCTTATTTGTTTTGTTGCTAGTCCAACCTGTTACTTTGAGATTTTGTGATATTTTTTCATGGGCAAGACACAGTCGTTGAAATCCGACAATAAGTTAAAAAACAGATATGGAGACACAAAGAAACAATTTTTATTACAATTTTCACAAATCACATTAATACATCACAATATTTACAGTGCTCGTGAGATCCAACCAATTCTAAATATAAATAGGGAGGTTGAGATATTCTGTCAACATCCTCCTACCAATCTGCAACTAATTCTAATATGAGTATGGAAGGATTATCTTCCAACACTCCCCCTTAATTCTTCCATAAATATTATAACACACATTATATAAAAAAAAAATGATCTTTGTCTTAGTGGTTTTCATCAGCAACTCTACCCACTCTGCAGTCGCCTAGACTTCGCTCTTTCTCTCTCCATATGTTCGATCTTACCGTACGACTCATTTAAATTACACCTACTTTTGACCATAAAAAATGAACTTTTCAAGAACAATAATATTGACAACTCAGTTTATCGGGGCTTCCACGATAAGAGATGATAAGTGACGAACCATCCTATGGACCAATCACCATCTGTCATATATTTCGCTTTCGGCTATCCATCAGTGGCTAGGAAAATGGTATGAATACTAAATGTGTTCAAGAGCTGATCTAACAACTTCACCTTCTTCACAAAAATGGATCTCATATTGTAACCTGTAGTTGATGCTCTTGAAGCCCGAAGCACAACAAGACCCATCAACGTATAACATATTCACACAATCAAATTAGCCATTCATTCTCTCGGCACTTAAGAATGTCGAGAACCACTAATGTAATTATATTTTACTGTTAAATAATTGGCTCTGCACCAAATACCACATACATCACTGATAGATTTAAAAACGTTTGAGAGGTTCTCCAATGAACTTATCTTCACTACCATAATATGAGAAGTCCTCAAAGCTTTCTTCTATAAAATATTCAATAGTATCTAAGTTAGAAGATTCTTTTAATTTCCCATTTATGACACCCTTGGCATGAGTCTTACAATATAATGTTATGTGACCAATTTTGTGGCAATAAAAACATTTGACTAAGTTCTTGTTTTTATGGAACCTACCCTTGGAAAATAGTGATATATCAGGTTTTAATTTATCCTCCACATCACCTATTTTTATTCTATTTTCTTTTGCTAAAAGAGCTTCTACCATTTCATCTAATTATTTGGAAGAAAATTGACTGAGGGTAAAAATAGCATTATCATAATTGGAAGGTAAACTATTTAACAAAATAGATTTTGCATCTTCATCTTCTATTTTCGTTCCAATTTCCCCCAAATTTCTTATAAGCGATTTTAAATCATTTATATGTGTAGCCAATAATACTCCCGCGTGCATCTTAAATTTAAATAATTGTAATTTCAAAGTGAATTTACCATTCACGGACATTTCCCCAAATATTTGACTTAAATTTTCCCATATTCAGGCAAACGATTTTTCTAGATCATAAGATGAAGCTGCAAGTGTGACAAAGCGAGACCTATAATATATTTAGCTCTCTCTTCCCTTCTCAGCCATTCAACTAATAGTTTCGGATCTTGAGGTCCTGGTTATTGTCCTTTTACTAAGGCCCACAAATTTTTATGCATGAAATTCATTTGAACTTTGACCATCCATGTATAAAAATTTGGCCCATTGGATTTCTCAACCATTATTTGCTCCATTTAAAAAAAAAAAAGAGAGAGTAAGCAATTACTCTATAATTTTTACCTTTTAATACTAGCCCACACGCAATACACTAGCCCACAATATTATTTTCTCTATAATTTTTTACCTTTTTCATGAGGAATTTTACCGAGGCTATTCTCATAATATTGTGGTCATATCAGCGGAATCATTTTTCCCCCGCTCCCACCAACAAATTTATTTAGGAAAAAAAAAAAACATCTATTACTTATCGCATACTCTACACTGAAGTACAAGGATAAAAAAGTAGAGATGAAGTTTATTTGCAGGATCAAGGACACTATTGTTGTAGAAAAAAAAACTTATCATTCACGCAGTGCAGCGGATGCTCTTTTCACGGAGATCCAGCTCATTCAAACTTTAGTGTGAGATCAAATTCAAATCCAATCCTCACATTCTCCTAGGTTCTCCTGAAAGGAGTAAACCCAGAGCTACCAGCTCTGATACAAAGTTAAAAAATAGAGATGCACACACAAAGAAACAATTTTTATTACATTTTCCACAAATCACATGAATACATCACAATATTTATGGTGCTGGTGAGATCCAACCAATTCTAAATATAAATAGGGAGGTTGAGATATTCTCTCAACATCCTCCTACAAATCTGCAACTAATTCTAATATGAGTATGGAAGAATTATCTTCCAACAAAGTATGTGTGGGCTCCACTTACCGCTTGGACGTCCTTTAGGCGGGCATGGCTGGGCCAGGTTGAACAAGATAAAAATACTTTTCTTCTTAATTCTTTGCTTCAACATTGTCAGATTCTATTAAGCCATGAGATATTTTTCACCTAAATTCATAAAAAATATTGTTCATAGTATCAATCTAATAGTATCAGAAATGTATGTATAAAGACCTGACAACTTTGCTCATGAAGTATGGAGACAATCAATGATTTCTGCGTTTTAAAAGACAGTTATTATATATATATATTTAAGTCAAATGGATTCATTAGAGAGATAATCCCCTTAATTTTGGTTCACCCTTAGAATTATAGGATTGGCAATGACTAAGTTTCAAAATCATGAAATAAATCCATGAATTATGAACAAATCACTTATGTTTCCTTTGATGTTGAGAGTGGGTGATCAGTGAAAGTACCACAGGAGACCATATTTATTATAATAAAACCATGGCCTTCTCTTTAATTTGGTGCAACTACAACAAGGCTTCCAAGTTCTTACTATATATATATGATCATTATCATTTGCAATATTTAATGTGTGTTCATGCCTGAGGGTAAAATGGGGTGGATATATTAGTAGAATGATGTTATACATTGAATCATGATTTTATTTTGGAAGTTTCTATAGATGCTAACAACTATTCAAAATTCTCAAATCAATGTGTTGAACAAGCGTGACAAGTATATACAATCCCACAAAAGAAACAACTAGTAGTTAAGGAAGTGGATTATCAAATGATCATAGGTTGTTTGTATAAATTGGGTACAAATGGTATACTTTGTTGTTTCTTATTAGAATATGAAAGACTAACTATATGTTTTTTGTTAGAACATGAAAGAATAAATATCTTGAGGGAGGCACATGAAGGGGTTCTTAGAGGCCACTATGTAGGGAATGTTATCTAGCAGAAGATCTTTGGTGAAGGCCCTTGGTGGTCGATAGTGCACCGCGACGTGAAAAAATTCTATCATAGATGTGAAGTATGTCAGAGAGTGGGGAAACCATCATGTCAGGATGAAATGGCACTACATTTATAGCTAATGCTACAACCATTTGATAAGTGGGAAGTGTATTTCATTGGGATGATTAACACTACAACAAAAAGGAGCGGAGCACATTATATTATAATTCTGATGGATTATCTAACACGATGGGTTGAGGCAACAATGTCAAATATTGTAGTGTAGAGACTACCGTGTGGTCCTTATTTGAAAACAAATCACCCGTTTTGGTTGTCCCAAGATTCTGATGAGTGGTCAGGGAACTGAATTTCAAAATAGAAGCATTGAAGCACTGACGAAGGCATTATGGGTGCACCGTCGAAAAGGAACTCCATACCATCCACAAGAAAGTGAAACAATAGAGACCTTCAATAAAATTTTGGAAAATGCATTGAAGAGTTTTTTAATGTGAACATGGATAACAGGGACTTGAGAATTCCCACATTACTTTGGCCATACCAAACTACATCAAAGAAACATATAGGTCAGACACCATTCTAGTTAGTATATGGGTAGGAGGGAGTATTTATCAAGGAATTCATAGTCCCTAGTATTTTTATTGTTATCAACATAAAGTTAACATATTCAAATGTGATACAGTATATATTAATAGAATTATTACAACTAGAAGAAGATAGGTTTATAGAAAGTTTCCACCAAAACATATTTAAAACTAGGTAAAAGGCATGGCACAATCATCATATTAAGAAGAAAAGGTTCAAGGGTAGCAATGTCATGTTACTATATGAGAGTAAGTTCTTGAAGCACCATGGTAAATTTCAAATGAATTGGTTAGGACCATATAATATTAAGTATGTCATAGATGTAAGGGTTTTCAAGATAGAGACACTAAATGGGGATCCCTTCAAGGGAAATTGTATAGAGATCATCGACCCACCTTTTAAATCTGATTTATGTTTGGAAAAAAAAATAAGGGTATTTTCTTTGTGTTTGTAGGTAAAAGATGAGAAGGCAAAAGTTGTGGAAACTTTATGATGAACAACATGCTAGGTCTGAGAAAATAAGGCTTCTATGTCACAATGAATAGTTAACACACCACAAAATGAGAACACCATGCAACCACATGAATCGATAACTAAATGGAGCACACAATACCATAAATGAATAGGAAGGTGGAATACAACTAGAAATTGGCAATGACGACATGGATTGGAACAATACAAAAAAATGTGTTGGGAAAATCACATGCTACCCACATGGACTAAATACCATGGATATTTATTAAAAATAACAGTAAATCTATACATTAAAAATAATTTCTAAATCGACAGCTCTCGCTGAAAGGCTTGCAAAACAGTTAGTGTTGCATAACCTCTAGTGTTTCCTAGTGCGCAAAACAGATTTCCCACCTAGAAAACCTTGTTGTCCAAAATTGAAAAAGCTTGTTATAGGATTATGATAAAATCTTCAAAAATCATTGTAGTTGGAAAGGTCCTTAAGGTACATAAATAAGTTACTTATTTTTCCAATTCAACATTATTTCATGTGCTTGAATTGTAATTTGATGGTTGAGAGCAGACCAGAGAGGCCATATACCAAAGTAGTAGGAATTGTAAGAATATATCAAAGTATTAGATAAAAATACCATGGTGTACTCCTAAACACCAAAAAAAACCATGACAAATGGCGTTGGCATTGCGCCACCCCCATCAACAGCTACAAGACTGGCAACCCAAATGCCAAAGGAGCCAATGCACTAATTAAAAAAATTCAAATTTCACCAAGAGTCCTCACAAATGGTGATATGCTCGACATGGTCGACAAATTAAAATATAATGACCATGATATCCCAAACCACACCAAATTCGCTCAATTTTATCATGACAAATACCTGAACATTGTAGTGCATCTAAGGCATCTGCAATTTTGTGAGGCATATTAATTGGCCACATGTTTGGGGAAATTAGGTAGCATTTTGGTTGAAATACTAAAGTAAATTGGTGTGTCAAAATTTTGTTAAGTTGTCTACATTTCATATTTTTGTGGTTGATTGAGCCCATTGAGATCGATTCACAGCTTATACCTAGAATTACAGGGTTTTTGATGGCTAGAGATAATCCAAAGCTCCTCTTTTAGAAGAAAAATGAAAAGGAAATCTCCAAGGATATTGCAGAAAAATATGACACTATTTGTAGACAATGAGGAATCTTAATATCCTTCGTATACAATGAACATGTGAAGTTCACTGCATAGCTAATGGCATGCAAGCTACTCAGAAAATGCTAGAAATATCAATATCTTGAGGGAGCAGTTGTTGCAATAGCAAAGTGCATTGTGAGCATACAAATGAAATGGGTGACCTTCCTTTTGAACTAGTTTATGCAGGGTTGACTGAAAGCCCAAGACAGGAACACAAAGCTCCACTATGCATGTCTATTGATACTCATAACTTTGAAAACATGGAAAACCGCTAATGACACTCACTTTCCACCACCAAACAAGCAAGAGTTCTTTGCACCAAAGTTTGGGTCACTTTGGCATACCTCAGATAAGAAGTGTCATAGTAATACTGATGTTAAATTGTACATTTGAATAGAAGTCATCAACCAATCTATGTTGAAGGTACCACACATTCTAGAACAATTAATTGAAACTTACAAGGTAGTGGAAAAGTCTCATGCCATAGCACACCACATGTATATACATGCCCGTGCAAACCTGACGAATCAATGTTTGAAGTGCACATACATGCTTGATCAAAAAATTGTATGACAAATTTATTAATGAATACTTGGAAAATGATCGGCCTCGAGAGCCGATAATTTTATTAATGATCAGCCTCATGAGCCTAGTACCGAAGATCTTAGCAGACACATCCATGCTGAGCACAAGAAGCATCATATCGATGCGTCTCATGGTACAGCTAGAAGACTCGCTTCTACTGAGATTCCAGATGACGGAAGACGAAATGGTGCATTGGGGAGAAAAATGGAGTCGACGAGTTTCTTGTCAATCTCTTTGGCACATTGAACATTATTTTGGGCGTGGCTAAAGAATTTCAGCGAGGCGTGTTAAGAGAGTTCGTGTTCTCATTCAGTTTCTTGACGCTTGATTTGTATGCTATTGATGTCAAGGTTTTGTTGGATGTTGTTATAGAGAATTGTTGTGTATATTAATATGCCATTTTTTAGTCTATTAATATTTCATGTAATAGTATTTTTGGTTGTCATTAAAGTGACACTAGTCTGACAAAATATTGTCACAATTATGAGTGCTTGTTGGAACTGGTCATTCCAAAAATACACAAATTTGCAAGAAAATTATTAATTACAATATATGATGAATACATGACATTGAAGATGACATCAACGGATTTGTATCAAAGATTAAAGGATGATGTAAAAAAAAGTGAACGTTTGTGTGGGTTAGTGTCAGTTTGTGAGATAGACTCACTAGCATGTTGTATTATGAGTCACACATTTTAATTGTCAGCAAGTCTAGGATATTTTTTAGCGGCCTTTATAAAGTATGTATGTGGTAACTCCTATAGTTGCAGTTAAGTCTTGTGAGGCATGTATACCCCATTAATTTCATTGTAATCTTAAATCCACTTTGTATTTGCAGTGTTGGTTTGTGGTAAGCCAGAAACCATGTGTGAGAGTGAAGGTGACATGGATTCCTATAGGCATGGTTTAGGGTGAGCCAGGAAAACCATGTGCCTAGTTAAGTTAGGCATGTAGAGAGCCTTCGTGGCAGTGTTGAGCCTTAGTGGTTGAATTGAGTGCCTTAGTGGCAGAATTGAGGGCCTTAGTAGTTGCAGTGACTTAGTGGCAGAATCGAGCGACTTAGTGGCTGGAGTGCCTTAGTAGCAAAATCGAGTGCCTTAGTGGCAGAATTTAAAGCCTTAGTAGTTGAATAGTGAACCTTAGTGGAATTCCAAAGCCTTTGTGGTTAGAGAGCTTTAGTGGCTGAGTTGAGCATGGATATGGGTAGTGTGATAAAAACCATGATGATGGTATTGGAGGGGGATTTATAGGTACAGGTACATGTATGCAGTTATAATGGTTGACATAACCATGTATGTGAAGGACATTCTACCAGATTGCAGGTTGCAACGATTGGGCACCCATGCATTTCAGTGGATGGTTGCTCCTTTATATGGACGTTGACATATTATTTTTTCATGTTTGACCACACTTATACTTTTCATATTGATTTCAAGACAAGTAGTCCTTAAGGGGTGACTTGGAAAATGTAATTCCTACTTGTCTTAGTTGTGATTCTTTCTATGTAAAATAGTTTGTTCCTATTCCTTAGGGCTGTTTAGATCTAGTAGTTTCCTAAATTGATGTGCGATTCAGATATTCTCTCAACCAACTGATTGTGTGTCCAAGATAGTTTCCCTATCTTGAGACAACACTTCCAGTATATATGTAATATTATTTGACTAATATAATATAGTGTGCATGCTCAAAATTTAAGTTGAAAGTCTAGAAAAATTGCAAACACTCGCTATTGAATAATAGCCAAAGGTAGAGAATATTGAAAGTAGTGAGGAGGACTGGAGCCAAGATCCACACCAAAAAGAAAAAAATTCCCCACCATAGGAGGATCATATAGACTCAGAAATAGCAAGAGAATGAAAAAGAGCATCCTTACACACTGCAAAAAGACTCTGAGGAAGAAGAAATAAAACTAGTAAGTGAATACAAACCATTAAAAATTCAACAACAAGGTTAAAGGAAGAAGTAAGTGGCTAAGAAGATATCCTTGGGCCACCTTCTCTGTCAGAGGAGGATTTACACAGAATTGTTGAGAAGATAAGGGAGGTGACTGATGAGGGAACTGCCACTCTAGTCATTATGATTCAAAATGTGGCACATGGACAAAAATACTTACAAGATCAAATGCAACAACCTTTGTAAGAAATCTATATTTTGTTTTAATCATCCATAACAATAACTCACCAAGGAATGAGTTGAATAAGTGGGTTGGTCGAAGATTCCCTAAGTGTAATGTTGGAGATCAGGTTATATAAAGAGTTGTTATTGCTTCTATTTTATTGGTTTCTTGATGCTTTTTATCTCTCTCAATGTTCCTCCTACTTGATTCATTTCTAGATACTCATTTTACTATTTGTATTGTGGTTTAGATGGATATTATGAAATGAATTACGATGATTTTTCATGGAGGCCTATTTTTTTCCATTCAGTTGTATGATAACATTTATATCTATGACACGAGTACTTGCTACTAATATGAAGTACTTGGGGATTTCGTGTCATTTTGTCATGGTTATAATGTATATGCCTATTGTATAAATATTTAGATAAATGAATGAAATATGAAGTCATTGCACATGTAGAATTTACATTACGGAGCTGCAAAATTGTTCTCTAATACATGGAATAAAGGAAGAATTGTTTCTAATACATGGAATAAAAGAGAAAATGATCATGAAACCATATAGTCAGTAAGCGAGCATTACCTAGAGGAGGAATATCGATATTTATTACTCTTAAGAAATTGAGCTGGACTTAGACTTCCATATTTTCTCTTTGAAAAGCTTAATAAAGTCGACTAGGTACTTGGTTAGAATTTGGCAATAAACCTCTTGTAAAAACGAAGGAATGCACATCAACATTAGTGTTCTGGTTTCCAATCTACTTGGAACCAGTAAATTCCTTACCATAAACAATTAATGAACTTTAATCAACTACCATTAACTGACAATTGATGCATTAATGTAGATTGTTCAAGTATACGAAATGGTCTATTCCATTTCTCAGAGTAGCCTCTTTGGCATGGTTGTTCTTGTGATTCCTAAATAGTTGCATCCAAATGCATTTGCAAGAAAACAAAAAAGATAGCAAGGAAATTTTAAAACTCATGTCATCACAATGATGGTAAAACTAAAAACTAAATATTTCATAATGATGGTGAAACTGAATATGTTGGTTGACTGGTACAAAATGACAAACTATTGAAACAAAACACCTAATGTATATACCATATTAACCATCGTTCGACCATGAAGAATTCGCTTCTTCCATGTTTCATGCAATGACTATTATATTTTCCGAGTTATAAAAGGTCGAGAGTCCAATAATGTTGAAGTAAATGATAGTGAAAATTTCCATGCAAGCGATACCATTGATTACGAAGAAATCAATGCTACAAATATGCTTTATTTTAGGGTTTAAGTGAACCCTAAATGTACTGTTTAACACAAAAATCAACCCTTTTTTCAATTGATATAAAACAAAGACGTGCACTGCAAGGTGGTACGGGAAAATTCAATGAATTTCAAATAGAACCCCTTCCTCTGTATGATAACTCTCAATCAGGGCAAGCAATATTTCCAACCCTATAGAATATTTAATACACTAATTATTGTTTCTGCATCTGACCTTTCCTTGGTGAGCGCAACCATTTAGGCGTCTTCTTCGGTCTCCGGAAAAGTACATCTCTATTTTTGGTCTGGGAAAAACATATGCCTGATGACCATCAAGTAGCCATCCATGAAACGCATTCCCTCAGTTTTGAAATTTAAAATTCGAATTTTATTTCCGCCCTCCATAAATATCAGAAAGTCTAACGGGCTATAGTATTCACGATGCACTCTACCATCTTATTCCAGAACTGATCCCCGCCTTTCCCAACGCATGCAGCACCACAGAAGACCAAGGTTACATTTTGGTGTGTTAAGGACAATCCCGACCAGAGGCCATGGATGAGCGTCGCTCTGAAGACGTTGGAAAGCGAGTGGGGCACCGATGTGGCTGTTGTAGAGAGAGACCATGAAGGATATGGGTGGGTATGGGTGTGAGGCCATGAAGGATCGCGATGGAGATGATGAACAATCAGACGATATGTCCTCAATAACCGGGAACAACCATACATCACTTGCACACCTGCTCTTCGTCACCATAGACTGTGTTTTGAAGACCATTACTTGATATTTTCATCAAATGGTCTTGATCAATATTTTACCAATGAAGAGGAGGTTAGCCGTGTGGAATGGTTTATATAATGTTCTACGGATGGAGATCTTGCCCAACATCTAGTTGAAGAGGTCCTCTTTCGTGCAACAAAGAAAGCTGGTAAGGAGACTTAAATTCTTGGAAATAGCTTGAAATAAAGTTATTTCAATAATTTTATACGGTGGGTTTATTTTTCTGAATTATTCAACTGGCGTCTCGATGTAGGGATGGATTTCCATGAGCTTTAAGATATACCTCAAGGAGATTGCCGCAAATATCATGATGATGTTTTGTGATGGTCGTTTCTTTGGAAGGAAGAATATGGAGATCACAAGTGTAAATATTTTCAGAGCACTAGAGAGTTAGGTGTTACCACATAACAGTTAATTATTTTTTCTCTTATCAATTTTCCATGTGTACCATATTTGGAAACAGAGATTACAACTTGTAGACGCCTCAACTATTTTATTTGATGGAAATGCAAATATGCAAGTATTCATCTGTGAAAATTGGCACTTATTTTGAAATGTTGTTGTTGATAATTTTGTTTCTTTCTTTTATGGATGCTACATGGCTTGTGACACCCTTTTAAAATGATTCAACAACCTCCTCTTCCATTCCACTTGAAAATTACCCATGACAAAAATCAATATATTTTCTGAGAAATATTAAATTTGCACCAATGTGGAAACAATCCATTATAAGCCTCAGTGCCTTCCTCTTGTCTTCGAAGCCGCTGCCTTGGTGACCTTTCTTATACCTTCGTTGTTGACCTGCTACAATGACTTCTTTCAAGTAATATTTCTTGTTCTGTCAACTTCTATTCGTGTTTTTTCTCATGCGTATTCTATCTTCAGCCGACCATAGCCAATAACTCGTTGCTTTTATTCTCCCATTGTCTCCCATTGTTCCACAAAGATTCTCTTTTTTCTCATATCTACGATGACTCTCTAAGTGATCTGCAACGGTCTGAGAACGCAATGAAAAGGATTCTGCGTCGAGCAGTATCCATGTTCTCAAATAACTTTCGAAATGTTGTCAAATCAAAGAAAAACTATGGCAGAAGCAATTCAGGTTCCTCTCGTCTCATAGTAGTGGACTACCTAAGCCTGAAAAAGTCAACATGGGCGTCAAAATATTGAAGAGTTTAACATTTGGTTGTGCATTGCAAGCACGTGCACTGTGGGGTGTCTAGAGAAGAATAGGTCTTAGTGGGAATTCATTTTCATTAGCTTCCCAGTTAGGCCCCATGATAGGTCACATATTTTTTTTCCCTTACTTCCGCAGATATCAGTGCTTCCAGCTCAATGTTTTTTTTTTCAAATCAGCAACTCTCGAAGGTAAGCATGTGGTAATTTTTCCTCTCATAAACTCTGATAATGGCTCATATTATTTAGATGAAGAGAATCAGTCTTAGAGATCGAATTATGCTCGTTTCTTCCAAGCTTTTTCAAGATGGAGAAGATGGATCAGGAATCACTGTAATTGATTTATGCACAACCTATGTTTTCCTTGTCGCCCCTATCATCTTCGCTCCCACGGTGAATTTAATCTAGACTATGCCTTATACTCCATTGTTCAATGGGCGGCTTAATGAGATCCCTAGTTTTAATGTTTCTGGTGCGAGGTGAGGTCATCTTGAGCTTCGTAATCTGATTTTTCATTTCAAAGGGGTGAAAAACTCGACATCCCATGGCAGAGTCTCTTCCATGAAGTGGACGATGACTTCCTTTGAATGTATGTGCAAAAAAAACCTACTGCCTCCATTGTGGGCAAAAAGGCTCAGCGGGATTTTCATTTTTGGTTTGATTTTAAAAACAATATAATGAGCTTCGTCAAAATAGACTGTACAAGGTTCCCTTGAACCAGGAGGTACATCAATTAGAGTTTATAAACATAAATGTATGCAAATCCAATAAACTAGTAGTATGAAGTTCATCAAATTTTATCTTTGTATGCTATGAACTGATCGTCTATTTTCTTATATTAATACAGTGTTTTGGTTAAGGTTGCGTGAAATAAAATGAAAAAACATGTGAATGTCATGCTGATTTATAACAGAAACATGGTAAGGAGGATTTGTGAGATGGTAAGAATATTTTGTGGCATTGTCTGTAATTATTTTTGCAAAAAATGAGATGCTTGCCGAGAGCATAATGGTGCAGTCATGGCAAGATTTTAATAGTGAATTTACTTGGAGTTTGCATGAAGTAATTGGAGATGCTGTTTTAAGCATCACATTAATTCAAATAAAATGAGAAAAATATTGGGTTAATACATTGGAGTTAAGCTAGGCTCTATAAGATCTGGGATTGGATGAAATTTTAGGAGTTTTTTAGGGATGCAACAAAATAGCCAGGACCAAAAGTTTTTTCCCAGAATTTGGTAAAAAAATTTTGAAAAAATTAGGTAGTTGGAGTGTTTGAATGTTTTTTGATGGTGGAAATGGATTCAACACAATCCAAAATCGCTTGAACACCCAAAATCCTAAATTTTGACACCCGTAACCCATATTTTCAAAAAATTCTGCAGGATTTTTTCATAATCTTGCCTGAATTTCTAGGTTATTTTGTGGGTTTTTTAGACTACACTGAAATTTTATGTTTTTTTACTTATAAAAAACTAAATTTATTTATAAATCAGTTTTTTTTAATTGTGATTTGAAATTATAATAATGAACCAATTTAATATTAAATAAAAATATTAATTTTTTCAAATAATTCTAATCTAAAAACAATTAAAATTTATCATTTCAATCAAGATTTAGAGTTATAAGATAACAAAAGTTTCAGGAGAATGGTGTATTATCTAAGATTACAAAGGTATCTATAATTTCAATCTAGAGTTATAAGATAGACAAAAGTTTCAAGAGAATGGTGTATATCCAAGATCACAAAGGTATCACGAGAATGATATATTATCTCACTTTTTTCTACTAATTTCAAGCATAAACAATTAAAATTTTAAGAAGTTAAATCAATCATCCATCAACTTTGGTTTCAATATAGAGATATATGGGTGTAATGAGTCATCCACCAATTTACTCTTGTTTCAACATAGAGATATATATTTGCATTATAATATAGCAAATAAAAATATCTAAAAATCTCATAATAGTATTTATATTAATTATAATAATTATTAAATTAATTTAAAATATATAATATTTATGATGGATAGAATTAAATAAATAATAATGATTTATATAATAGATATTATAATTGATTATTATGTATATGTAACAATTCCGATTCCAACAATTTTTTATTTATTTATGGAATTCATACCATTCACATACAATAGAATTAATATGCTTCGTCACACTCTGAGGAATACTATCTCACAAACATTTTAGTTGTTGTACTTTAATCTAATTAATTGTTGAATTCTCGTTCAATAATTATCGTTGCTTATATTTTATTTTCAATTACCATCAACGACATTTCTTACTTCTTGTATCCTTCAACCAAGATTTAGAGATTGATGCATTTTCTATTATCACACTAATGTCATGATTTTTATTACCCTTGACATCTACTCTTTAGGACTATAATCCAATTACATAATTCCAATGAGACTCCATATAAGTTAATTAACCCATTTTATTTCAAAGGCAATTTGTAACTTAACAGTCAAGTCCCACCCTTAACTCTTACTATTTAATTATTTTCCCACTTTACTTATTCCTAAGTCTATCCACAACCATATAAGTACTAAGGTAACACTATTCGTATTTGATGAATAACCCTTACCAGTATGAAGGCATTACTTTACCTTTCTATGGAGTTACACTTACTCCCTTTGACATATAGTTATAATTCCTTATAATCGAACTTACATTTCAATTTGACCTTGTCCTAAGTTATATCCATAATTAATCGAACTGCCACATACATTTAAATGTCCACTTCTAAGTTTGGCATTCCACTCTGTCATTATGAACACATATAAAATTATTTCTAAATCTCATATGCACTAACATATGTTAATTATTCTTATGCATTCTCCACGTCATTAACTATAGCCCTGCCACTAGATATGCAAGGATTTGGAAATTATGAATGTTTTAATGTGACCCCGGCTCCGTATGGATTTACACTAACTCTCTGGATCATATTTTGGTCTCGGGATCTTGTGTCATTTAATTTACAGTCCTTCGTTATGACAATAGTCACATGGCTCATTCAACGTTGATGTAAACCTACATCTACATGTGAAATTCTCCATCGTGGGATCTAATCTACTTGGATGATAGCAATCTCATCGTAATTGGGTTTAGGTTTTTTTCATTTCATTTTTCTGTATCTCTCTATCCGACCATTTGTCTCTCCTACGCATTTATCTCTCATCTCTACTATTTTTTTCGTTCTACCCCGAGAGGAGAAACTGTTTTTGCAACGCCAAGGTTAAGTTCATAACACTCATCCTCTTTATTAGGTAGCATGCATTCACCATATGGTTTTTAATTTATATGTTGTCAATTTAAACTTACAGGTCTCTGGATTCATCGTTTTGTGTTTCGTTTTGTTTTTCTAGGTTTACAGTGATGGGTTTCTCCCTATCAATCTGTGTTCTTCCCTATGATTTCCTCGTTCAAGGTATCACACCATTGTGCCAACGTGCGTGGTAAAATATTCTCAGGCATACACAGTCAGTGACTCTTCGTAGTGTATTTCTCAAATACGATTATGCCCTGGGCTACCCTCGCACTTTGGTTGGGGAAATTAATTCCTCGTTTTCGAATTCAATTTCAGTTTTGGGTTTCTCTTTGTCTTCATTTAAATTCGATTTCCAAATCTTCAATGTGACTGTCTCATGTGGTTTTGTGAATTGCAGGTGAAGGAAATTCTGCGTGGAAACCCTTCTCACGCCCATACGTGGAATTTATCACGACTTCCTCCCTACGGCAATTACAATACCCTATAGGTAATCGTCGTGCCTTCCTAATGTTACTTCTCCTCCTCATACGTTGGTTCGTTATACATTTTGTTTAATTAGTGGGCTAACTCCAGCAGCTTCGTGCATTTCATCGACACCTCTAGTGTTATGAAATAATTATTTTCCCTTCAATAATTTTGGTTCAGTGTTTAAAGTATTCTTTTGAAAATGCATTTAAATTTCAGGGATAAGAATTTTTATCTTATTCTTAGTTGAGAAATCTCGATTTCCCTTACTGAAATCTGATAGATTTCTACCGTGCCATTTAGTTAGTAATCTTATGGATTTTATAAATCCAATTGATTTGTACAATGATTTCGTTGTTTATACTTTTTTGTCTGTAGGTAGTTATTTTTGGTTGACTTTCAATTATTTGTAAAGATAGGGACTAATAAACTTGTTCCCTAATTTGTAC
>CM076584.1:938849206-938927096 GCA_034641835.2 Pinus albicaulis | reverse complement strand
TCTAGAATTATTTTTTGTCGTCAGTCATGCCTCGTTAAATAAGCCATCCTCGCTGTGGTGGATGGAAACAAGGCCCTATAGTGCATTGGGCCAGTAGCCATAACTCGACAATGGAAGACTCAAATAACATGGAGCATGAAGGGGAGGTGGCCCATGCCCAGAGCGGCTCCTTGGGACATGTGGATTCACTGACAACTCTAGAATCAATAGTTGAGCATCTCCGAGGAGTCGAGGATGACCTCGATATCCTTAGGAAGCATAGATATGAAGATAGAAACGAGCTAGTGGCTTACATGAATGGCATCCAGATTAGCCAAAATGAATTTTTGGAACAATTGGATATCATTCGTCGGAGCCAACATCGTACTAATGACTGATTACTTCAATTGGAGACCGGAGTTGATCATAGTGATTTTTACATGCATGAGAGATCCAGCCTATTTGCAGCAACTCATATGATTCCTCCTCAATCACCTTCGTGATATGATGCTTACAAATTCTCTGTTCATTTTGTCTCATTTTTTTGTTTGTATGGCTAATTAGCCTCCAAGAAATAATGGTTCAATGGAAACATCTTCTGCATACTTTGTCACTCCTAGCGAAAAAAACTGGTCGGAGTGAAGTGAGGGGAATCGTTGAAACACATTTTTTACTAAGCATTTTCATGATAATATAATAGAGAATGTTTGACTGACAAAATAATAAAAAAAAAAATTATTTGAACATTTCAACTTTAAATAAAAACTATATAAAAAATCAATATTTATAATATTTTTTTCTAATATAAAATATCATATGTATTATTATGAATTTTTTTGCTAGCTAATGTGAATCTTGAGATAAGTTGCACCCCTGACCTGTGGGTTGAGTAATCGCTACTGAATGGAATTTAAGCCATCAATATTGCACTACGTCTGTACCACACTAGCTATGGGCGTATTATTATGGTTTTAATAAAATTTAAAATAAAAATATTTGTATATATAGAAATGCGAATTTTTTATCAATATAAATAATATTATAAAACTAGTATAAATATATTTTAATTATGGATCTACTAGATGTTAGAAACAATTAAATTTCTTGAATTCTAAACAATTTCTCAAATTTTACACTGAAAAGGAATTTTTCATCTTTATACATTTGGTCACTCTCAAAACTTAATAAATATAAAATTAAAATAAACTTGTCATAATAATTTAAAAAATATAATATATACAAGTCACCCACTTATTATAAACATATTATATATTCAACTTTTATATGTAAATAACACAAATTTCTAATGGGTACAACAACTAAATATTTAATAATTAATACTTAAAACATTATTTTATATTTTTTTTATTACTTATAAAAAAAATTAAAATTATTTATGTATTTACACTATACTAATGAGATTTTTTAAATAACTATATAAAAACAAAAGTATAAATAATATTAATAATGCAAACAATCGTGAATCAAATACCGAAGTTAAAAAAAGTTGTTTAAAATTTTGTGTGAATAGATAAGCATTCCACATGGAACCATAACTAAAATTATATTGTGACATTAAATAATTAAAATTGAGAATAAAGAGAAATAAGTATAAAAAACTATATAATGGAATTCCATTATATATAAATATAATTTGATACATAAAAAAATCGAATTAGAATTTAAGAGGAAAGAAAAATAGGTTTTAATATATAATTAAATTTTAAAATTTAAATAAAAATATATTTTTTATTTTTGTATATTTATTATTAAATATTTTATTGATAAATATATTTCAAAAGTTTTTTTTATAAACTTTATTAACAGATGAAATTTCAATTTTTCTAGAAAGGAAGACAATCACCAACTACAAAAGAATTGCTAATGCAATAAGGATAAGGGAGATGTTATTTCGAATCCAATTATGTATACATGTGAAACCAAAAAAAAGTAAATGGACAATAATAAAGTCCAATCCGTCCCATTGGAACTGTGAGACTAGATTGGAAATGTAGGACTTCATTCCAAGGTCTCTTCAAATTCCAATCACAAGAAGTGTGGGACCTCATTGAAATGTGGGACTTCATGGTAAGAAATGTTTAATTGATCTGCGATCTGGTGTCTTGAATTTCTGGGAGAACAGAATAAATGATCCCCTCTACTCTTGGCTGCTAAGACCCCAAGTTATGCTGCAAAATCTCCACCTGACTTTGAATTTAATTATCAATGGTTTAATAAAAATTGCAGATTAAACTAATGAAAGTTGTACTAGTTATCTCTACTCTCAGAGACTACACTAGGAGCGACTACATCCGCAAGTCGCTCTACATTCTCATTATAGATCAAACAATATATAGGTTACATGCAAATAGGTAAGTCATAACCAATACCTAGAAAGTAGGAACAAACTCCTAATCTAAGGTCCTGGTGAACCGACTCTCTCAAATTAAGTTTCTCCATTATATTCAACACTCCCCATTAATGGAGAAAGGGTTCACAAATATCCCTAACATTTCCCTAAACATTTGAAATTTAACTTTACTAAGAGGCTTAGTGAAAATATTAGCAACATTGTCACAAGTATTCCAATATTCAACATGAATTTCTTTTGACTGAAATTTCTCCCTGATGAAGTGGAATTGTGTATCAATGTGCTTAATATTTTTTTGAAACACCGGATTGTTTGTAATTTTGATGGAGCTCTGGTTATCACATTTGATAACTGTTGCATTTTTCTATTCTTCTCCTGCATCCTAGAGAAGTCGCCTCAACCAAACCTCCTCACAAGTTGTTGCACAAATCCCTTAGTACTCTACTTCCGTTGAAGACAAGGAAAATATGTAATGATTTTTTATACTACTCCATGCAATTACCCCGAACCCAATGCTAAATGCATAGCATGTAATGGATCTCCTGTAATCTACGTTTCCATTCCAATGAGAGTCTGAAAAACCTATCAATTTGACATCACAAGAATTAGTATACCAGATGCCACCATCTAAGGCTCCTTGTAGATACCTTTAGACACCTTTAGCTGCAATCTAATGGCTCTCAAGTGGATTGGACATAAATTCGCTCAATTCACTGACTGCATAAGCCAAATCTGGTCTAGTAGTGGTCAAGTAGATTAAACTCCCCACCAACTGCCTGTACAATGTTGCATTTTCCTCCTTTGAACCGTCATCACATTGAAGTTTGTCTTTCTGTTGTAGCAGCACTCTTTGATCAGAAGATCAATTCATACACTCAAAAATGAAAGTTCTCAAAATAGGTCTGAACCTGAGTGACCAGAAATGTCTCGTTGATGTGGTTCTGGCATTGTGAATGGTTCGAAAAACCAATGTCGTATGAGGAAGATATCACGTTCTATTCGTTTTCCCAAACATAAAAATTTTGGTGACTCGATGCCCAGTCAGCTTGCAGGTACAGTCAACGAAATATTCTAAGAATATTCCATTTTTCGTCTGACCCAATATGGTGGCGCCACATGGCACTTTTTGGGTTGTTGGGTGTTGATGGTACAGAGGGATATTGGCCATTGGATTTATTTGCAGGTGGTGAATGACTAAGTGAAATGTGGAAAGCCCGCAAGCCGCCATGTGTCCTCATAAGAGTTTGGTAAAATTTGGTTGAGTCGACGGGAGTCAAACCCGCGACCTCCTGTCCGCATGTAAGAGCTGTTACCAATCCGCCTATCCAAAGTTTCTTACCATACAATGGACATCGTTTAATATTATGGGTTATGTGTTTTCACATTGGGGGCTTGGGAGGCCAGCCTTGAAGGGCCAGCCCCCCCTCCATACGCCTTTGTGCTATATCCATGGTATACATTTCATCCGATGCTACCAAAACCGTAATCATTGACCCCAATACTTTTTCACATGTCATATATGTAAGCTACAACATCAAACTCCAGACTCTGGCGGTTACATTAGCTGCACACTCTGGCGGTTACGATGGATCCAATCACATGCTACCATGCCAACATTGCAGCATTAAACTTAATCTACAAAGCTATCCAAACTGGCGGTGAAGTCTTCGGTCACATGTCATTGTGACATTTGTTACAATGGTTTTACAAAACTGTAACTCTGGCGGGTTATACGGTGTCACTTGGAGGGTTAAAAGAATTTAAATGCCATGGTTAGAGCGGGAACCATAACTCTGGTTTCCAAGGAGTATGGAATAATTCAACACAGTTTTTAATGGAGGTCATATGGTGTGGGTTACGTGGTCTATTTCCACGGATTAATGGAACTCCGATAGTTCAGGTTCCACTCCTTTTATGTTGTGGAATTTTAAATCTTAATTCTGTAGTTTGGGGGCGGGGGTCGGCATGTGGCCACCCCCGCCGTTAACCTTAATGTAAATGCAAACAGTTATTTTTTCAGTGGAAATTATAGTGCCAACCCTATTTTAGGATTTAACTAAATTTAACTGTAGCTAACTGCCAGTCCTCCACAGTTGGTGGAGATTTTCTAGCTGGCACTGGGAAAAATGCATTAGGAGGTAAATTTTAGACCAATTTTGGTGAAACAAGAGTCTACCTAGACTAATTTGAGAATTCTGGAGCCATTGGTGCAGATAAAACAACCATTAGAGGCCTGCAAACATATGTAATTTACAATTTTGAGCATAATGACAAAGAGGGACATGCCATTGGGAGTTGGATCAGCAGATGTAGCCCAAGAGGGGTGAACTACTTCATCATGCCTATTATGTATAACTTACATGTGAATGTTTTTCTCTGTTTTTCACTGTTGTTCAGTGTTTTTAAGGCTTATTTACATGCTTGAAGTTCACTAATTCATCAATATTTCACGGTTAAATCTCTCATTCCTTAAGCAAAAAAATAAAGACAAATTGTACATGTTTAATTAACTGAAAGGAAACTTAGCACAACAGAACTAATACACTCCTTTTAGATCAAGTTGGTATCAGAGCTAGAGTTTTATCTCTGGTGTTTTTATGTGCAAGAATTTGTTAACTATTTGCAAGGGTTTCATGCTTACTAAGCTCAGGCTTAGGAGAGAAGAAGGAAAATTGGTGGAAGCAAGAGGTTCTCAAAGTGAACCACATAAAAGGAGGGAAAGATTTCCAGATTCTCCATCACATATTTCACCTCCAAGAGAAGCAGAAGCAACATCAAGCATGCCTCTAGGAGAAGAAGGAACTGATGAAGAGGTGGATCCCAAAGAGGAAGAAAGAGTGTTCAAGAAAGCATTCCTTGACATGACTGAAATGGTGAGAGTCCTTTATCAAGAATGGAATGAAAAACTAGAAGGAGAAGGATCCAAACTTCACAAGGAAGGTCAGGGATCATCAGGAGATCATAATGACGAACATAAATCGAAGAAGGGTAATGGAGGAAATGGAGATAGTGGAAAGTCGCCATCATCACCCTCATCTTCATCTTCATCATCCTCTACATCATGTTCAATAAATCAACCATACAAGTCAAAGAACATGGGTAAAAGTCATTTTCTAAAACTTTATGTTAAGTTTGAATTTCCAATGTTTTATGTTGAAGTTAATGCAGAAAAGATAGATAATTGGATTAGGCAATTAGAGGTTTATTTGAGAATCCAAAAAATTCATGATGATGACACCAAAATCCAACTAGATTCATTGATAATGGAAGGTGCAGCACTTGTTTGGTGGGAAGCCAAGACAAAGGAGGAGATAAAGAAATATGGTAAGATTATCTTCTCATGGACTGATTTAATTTTTGCAATAAAACAACAATTTTATCCATTAGCTCACATGCAAAAATCCATAATGGACTGGAAAAATTTTAAACAATTGAAAGGACAAAATGTACAAGTGTATACTCAAGAATTTAGGAGAAGAGCTATTTTACTAGGAATATATTTTCATAGCCAAGACACTTTGCTCAAGTATATAGGAGGTTTACATACCTACCTAAGACATACAATCCTCATGTTTAACCCTACAAGCCTAGATGAGGTTTTTGTTCAAGCCACACATTTAGAGTCAAGGGGAAAACAAAACTTAGATGGGAATGAGGAAAGTGAGTTTAAAGGAAAATGGAAGAAAAAGGGAAATGAAAATGCTAGAAAAGAGAAGGGAAAATTCTTTTGCAAGAAATGTCCTAAAACTAGCCATGATGAGGACCATTGTTGGAAACTTCATCCAGACTTCAAACCCGAAAGTTTTAAATCCAAAGAGAAAGCCAAGGAGAAAGGTAAGACAGTTGCAATAGCTAAACAAGACTTAGGGTTAGATTCAGGAGATGAAACAAAAATCATAGCTATGGGACTAAGGAAATTGAAGGGCAAAGACAAAAATACTAAACCTAGTACTATTAATTCAAACTGTCACATAGAAGCTCCAAATGAAGAAGAGAGAATTGAACTGTTTCATGTGAGGGTCATATCCAAAAATACCAAGATTGATAAACTATTTGACAGTGGTTCACAAGAAAATTAAATCTCTGAAGAATTGGTCAAGAAAAATAATCTTGAGACCATTCCACATCCAAAAACTTATCCACTTGGTTTGATTTGTAAGGATGCAAGTTTATAGGTTCCAAAGAAGTGCATGTTGCGCTTTGCAATAACTGCAGATTTCATTGACACGGTTGAATTAGATGTTGTTTTGATTGATATAATAGGTATGGTGTTGGGGAGTCCTTAATTGTATGACAAGAAATCTATCTTTCATCGCTATGAGAAAAAATACCATTTATTCAAATATGGCAAGGAGTACATTGTGAGAGCTCATCGTAAAAAACTAGACGCTTCTTTAGTTAATGCAATGCAGATGAAGAGGCTCGTCAATGCAAGTCACGACTCGATATTGATGATGATTAAGCAAAGATAATTTTTACATAATAATTTTCATGTAAATGTTGATATATGTAATGATTTGTTTCAGTTTGAAAGCAGGTTGTCTTTGAAAGAATATGACAAGTCGTTGCACCAGCCGATATTGGTGTCGAACAATGCTAAAAACAAAGTGTCAGTGCAAGAAGTTGCAAAGGTCCAAGAGAGGGAAAAGAAACTTGAAAAAGAGGGAACAAGATTTAGAAATGACCAATGATGGTTTCAGAAAGGCGTGGTACAATGGCGAAGAAACTTAATCAAGAATCGACACAAGTTCAAGGCTAATTCAGCAAAAAATTGCCATAAGAATAGGATGCAATGTGAAAGTAATTTTAAGTTTTTTTTTTATTATAAACCAATGTAGAAACAATATTCTTACTACAAATTTAACTTGTTGTTTTGCAAGTTTAGTAAATGTGCAGCATGACTATGTCAAAGTCAGTAATGGTTGGTCAATGGAATCAGTGAAAAATTTGTCATTTCATGAGAAGCTCTAATTAATGAAATTAGGGAAATTTCAGTGGATTAAGATTGGAAAAGTGGGGACACAGTCTCATCATCTTCATTTTCAATAGTCCAGAGAGCTTTTGGGGTCCAAAATCTTCCCAGTGGGGAGGTGTGATCAGGAGATCAAGTCATATGCTTAAAAATGAAAGTGCTCGAAACAAGTGCAAACCTGAGCAACCAAAAATGTCTCGTTGTTGCAATTCTGGTGCCGTGAAAAGTTTGAAAAACTGATGTCGTATGAGGAAGATATCACGTTCTACTCATTTTCCCAAACAACAAAATTTTGGTGACTAGATGCCCAGTCAGCTTGCATGTATAGTTAGTGGAATACTCTAGAAATATTCCATTTTTGTCTGAGCCAATATGGTGGCACCATGTGGCACTTTGTGGGCCATTGGATGTTGAGGGTATGGAAGGATATTGGCCATTGGATTTGTTTGTAGGTGGTGAATGATTGAGTGACACATGGCAAGCCCGGAGGATGCCACATGTTCTCATAACAGTTTGGTAAAATTTGGTGTAGTCGATGGGGGTCGAACCTGTGGCCTCCTGTCTGCTTGTAATAACTTTTACCAATCTGCCTATCGAAATTTTCTTACCATACAATGGACACCATTTAATATTATGGTTATGTGTTTTAACATTGGGGGCTTGGGAGGCCAGTCTTGAAGGGCCAAACCCCCCTCCATATTCCCTTGCGCTATGTCCGTTGTCTACACTTCATCTGGCCACCAAAACTGTAATCATTGGCCCCAAGACTTGTTCACATGTGATATATGTAAGCCGCAACATAAAAATTTAGACTTTGGCAGTTACATTAACTGCAGACTCAACCGGTTATGGTGGATCCAATCACATGACACCGTGCCAACATCGCAACATTAAAATTAACGTGCAATGCTATCCAAACTGCCGGTGAAGTCTTCGGTCTCATTTCATTGTGACAATGGTTACGATGGTTAAACAAAACCATAACTCCAGCGGGTTCTACGGTGTCACATGGCTGGTTAAAAGAATTTAAATGTCGTGGTTAGAGAGGGAACCATAACTCCGGGTTCCAAGGAGTATGGTGGAATCCAACATAGTTTTTCATGGAGGTCACATGGTGTGGGTTATGTGGTCTATTTCCATGGATTAATGGAACTTCGACACTTCATGTTCCACTCCTTTTATGTTGCGGAATTTTAAATCTTAACTGCGTAGTTTGGGGGAGGTCGGCATGTGGTGACCCCTGCCCTTAACCTTAATGTAAATGAAAACGGTTAGTTGTTCAACAGAAATTATACCACCAACCCTATTTTTAGGGATTAAATAAATATGACTACAGCTAACTGCCAGTCCTCCATAATTAGTGGATATTTTCTAGCTAACATCATGAAAAATACATTGGGAGGTCAATTTTCGACCAATTTTGGTGAAAGAAGAGTTCACCTAGACTAATTTGAGTATTCTGGGGCCATTGATGTAGAGAAAACAGCCATTAGAGGCCTACAAACATATATAATTTATAATTTTGGGCATAATGACAGAGAGGGACATGCCATTGGGACCTGGACCAGCAGATGTAGCCCAGAAGGGGTGAACTACTTCATCATGCCTACTATGTAAAACTTATGTGTGAATTTCTTTCTCTGTTTTGCACTGTCGTTCAATTTTTTTAAGGCTTATTTAAATGCTTTAAGTTCACTAATTCATCAATATTTCATGGTTAAATCTCTCATTCCTTAAGTAAACACATGAAGACAAATTGTACATGTTTAATTAATTGAAAGGACACTTAGCATAGCGGAACTAATACACTCCTTTTAGATCACTCTTGCAGCCTTACACTGATGCATTTTAAAAAATTTCAGAAGACTCCTAACATACTTTCTCTGTGATAGAAAAGTTTGTCTTGAATCTCTCCAGATCTGCAGACCCAAACAGTAGCAAAGCTCACCGAAGTCTTTCATATCAAAATTTTGTGACATCTACATCTTGATTTCTTCAATGATTTTATCTACATTTCCTATAATAACGATATTGTCTACATATAAATAAATCAAAACAATTCGCCCCTTTTCATCAAACATAGTGTAGAGATTGGGGTCATTTTTTCTTCTATTATAGTTGTGTTGCAGGAAAAATGAATCAATTTTATCATACAATGATTTTGGAGCCTATTTTAGTCCATATAAATCTTTCTTTAATCTACAGACTAAATTTTCTTTTCCTTGTTTTATAAACCCCTCAGGTTGCTCTAAATAAACATCCTCTTTCAAATCCCAATTTAAGAAAGCATATTTAACATCTAGTTGTTGCATCATCCAGTGATGTTTAGTAGCGAATCAATTTTATCATACCATGATCTTGGAGCCTATTTTAGACCATATAATGCTTTCTTTAATCTATAGACTAAATTTTCTTTTCCTTGTTTGACAAACCCCTCAGGTTGCTCTAAATAAACTTCCTCTTTCAAATCCCCATTTAAGAAATAATATTTAACATCTAGTTGTTGCATCATCCAGTGATGTTTAGTAGCTAAGGCAATTAACATTATGATTGTATTAAGTTTAGCTACCGGGGCGAATGCTTCCTTATAGTCTATACCTTATTTTTGTGAATATCCCTTTGCAACCATCCTGGCTTTGTATTTATCTATGCTCCCATCTACTTTGAATTTTGGCTTGTATAGCCATTTGCAACCCATGGTTTTCTTTCCCTCAAGTAATTCAACTAACTCCCAAGTTTTTTTCTTAAGAATTGATTCCTGTTCCTCTTCCATGGCTTCCCTCCATTCATTATATTGACTCGATTCTTTATAACTAGAGGGTTTTAACAAAATTTAACATGCTAGTTATAAAAGCATTATCTCTATATCTTGTTGGCGGATGTGTTTTCCTACCTGATCTCCTGGGTGTCAGAGTGGAAACCAACCTGATCTGATTATCCCTTGATGGACTTGTTTCGATAGTTGTATCTAAACTTCCTACTTCTTCCTTTTTCTTCTCTTGTTGCTTCTCATGGTTTTCTCTTGTTTCACCATTCCCTTCTTCCACCAACAAAGGAATCTCCCATTCATCATTGGTGTCTACATTGTTTCCATCATGTACCTATTCATGAGACACTACATATTTACTCGCAAAAAATTTATGAGTAGAGGGATCAAATAACTTGTAAGCTTTAAATTTTGTATTATACCCAGCAAAGGTCCATTTTATGGACTCTTAATCTAGATTCCTTCTATCCTCCTTTGGTACATGGGAAAATTATTTGGATCCAAAAATTCTTAAAATTTTCTTAACTTCAGGTTTAAATCCTAATAGAGCTTCAAAAGGAGTTTTAAATTGAGGACTCTTTGTAAGAATCTTGTTTTTCAAATACACTGAAATCTTTATCGCTTCAACCCAAAATACGTTAGAAAGATTCTTACCTTTCAACATACTGTGAGCACATTCCATAAGGGTTTTGTTTCTCTTTTCTGTAACCTCATTCTACTGAGGAGTGTGGGGGTCAGTAAATTGTTTTAGTATTCCATGGTATTTGCAATATTTGCTGAAGTCAACCTTCCTGTAGTCTCACCCTTGATTTGAGCGGAGAATCTTGATTTATTTACTTGTTTTCTTCTAAATTATGCTTCTGAACTACTTGAAATATTCAAAAGTATTCAAAAGTATGAATATTTTTGCTAAGAAAATATACCCACATAAATATAGTACAATCATCAACAAACAATAGGAAATAATAAGCACCTCCCAGCAATCTTGACTGTATTGGCCCACATAAATCAGTGTGGACTTAATCTAATATATCTCTCTATTTTCTATTAACATTAACATGAAAATCATCTATATGCATCTTCCCAAGAACACATGCTTCACAATCAACATGAATATGCTTTAAATCAAGAAGAACAGTAACCATACCTTTCTTCTGAAGTAACAAAAAATCATTGAAATTAATATGGCCAAATATCTGATTCCATAAGTCTACTATTGTCATACCCAATGATGTCAACACTTGATGTGCACACTTCTCACATTCATCTTGTAGAGACCGCCCACACAAATCCCTTTTGCAATGGTCTTCCTAGAATCTAGCAAATATTTAACACCAAAATATGATTTATAAAATTCTAGCTTAAGGGTTTGATATGTTATCATTGAAACAGAAATCACATTCTTATTAATTTTGGGTACATACATCACGTTCTAAATGTGCCTGATATTTCCACCAGGAAGAATTAAAAGAACATTACCATGTCCTTTTGTTGGGTACCCTTTGTCATTGCCAAGGTAAATTTTTGCTCCAGTTCTGGTTTCCTTGAAGTCCGCAATCTGTTATCGGTTATCTATCATGTGGGTGGACACACCTGAATCCACATACCACATATCTCCTTCATCCTTCTCATCAAAGTCAACCATAAACAATCTTATATCTTAGTTATAGTCATCATCTACAAAGTGATATGCATGTCTCTTGTTTCTCTACTAACCTTCAAAAAATTTATTATTTCGACAATGTTTAGCCATATGGCCAATTTTTCCACAGTAAAAGAATTTTAATGGTGGATCATTCCTATTTTGTGACATACCTTGAGATGGATTCAGCCCATACTGTGTTGTTCCTCCACCTCTCTTACCTTCATTTCCTTTTTCTCTGAATGGATTCTTCTTCACCATTAAAGCTAGATCTAAACTCAGGGGTTTAAGTGGCATCCATGTTTCCTCCTCTTGCATGAGAATCCCTGTCAATTCTTCGAATTTGGGGGCTTTATCGCTCTCATTCAAGCCTGTTATAAACATCCTATTGTTATCAGTCATACCATTCATAGTAATTATTACAAGATCAGTATTACTTACAGCCTCTCCAATGCCACCAAGCTTGTCTTTAAGGTCCTTGATGCGTGAGATGAATGCAACTACTATCTCATTATCCTCCATGTTGATGGAGAGAATCTTGATTTTCAGGAATAGTAGGCGATTTGTATTTCTGATTTCATACATGTCTTTGAGGTTTGTCCAGATTTCATTTGCAGACTTACAGTCTCTGATGCGAGGGATGATGCAGTTTTTGACTGCGATATTAAACATTTTTCTCAGCTTGTTCTACCTCTTCTCCCACTCATGTAATTTCATCGTTGTTGCACCTGCTGCAATTGTAGGTTTCACCTCATCTCCATTCGCGATCCCCCATGAACTATACCCTTCCAACATAGAGTGTAGCCTGAATTTGAAATTATAATAATTGGAACCATAAAGATTGTTTCTCTCATTCAAGTATACCTCGATGAGATTATTCATCTTGACAATAAAAAAGTGACCTCCGACAATTGACAGAAAACCAGATTTACAAATCAATCTACCCCAGATCCATAAAAACAATAATTTCAATAAGTAGATCTACCTAATCTTTGATAACTCTATCACGATGGTCTGTGCACTACACTACGGGCTCATGGGCTCCGTTACCACGTCCTCTTCTACTCTGAGCTCACGGGCGCCTCTTTCACGGATCACACTTACAACGATCCTCACACATTATCATTCATCTTCTACTACCTCCGATGCCATGGCTCTCTAGATCCTTTGACACGATCTCACTACATATGCAGGCATGATATTTATGGCCCAACAGACAGAATCTCTCTGACTTCAATCGACGCTTTCCATCACGATCTCTCTAGATCCACGGTGCTCTACAGCACGAGCTCTTTGGCTCTTTCAACATGAGCTCTCTAGCTCAAAGACACTCCAAAACACAAGCTCTATGGCTCCTCCTGACATGATCTCTTTGGCTCCTTCAATTCGAGTGGACTCGCTCCTCCAATCACGAGCTCTACGGCTCTCCTTTTAGTAGGTTCACCTTAATCACACAGAGGCTGCATTATTTGGGTTAGACAAAAAACTGGTAAGCATTAGAGGAAATTTAAGCCTAAAAGTTCCCATGAAATTTTCACGTAATTTCCATGTCATAATATGCAAACCAATAAATATTATTTAAATTTAAAAGAGGTACACGTAAATATTTTGGAGTGAAAAGAAGAATTTTTTTTTATTTTTTGAGCTTATCTCCTTATCCGTTTACCCAAATTTTATGTGTAGACACTCCTTGGATGCAAAATTAGATTCCACATCCAACTAGTACCCATTATGAATACTTTTGAGAAGACCCAAATTGATAAAAATTGAAGATACATTTAAAAAACATATTAAACACGCTTTTTTAATGTATCTTAATTATTTTTTATCAATGTGGGTCTTCGCAAAAGTATGCATAATGGGTACTTGTTGGATATGAAATATAATTATGCATCCAACAAGGGTCTACACTTGAAATTTGGGTAAGCTGATGAGGAGATAAGCCAAAAATACAAGTAAAAAAAGTAGTTTTGTTCTTTTACCTCCAAAATTTATAACTCTTATTTTATTATTTTAACTATTATTTTATTTTATTTCATTAGGAGTCCACTTTTAGGCTAAAATTTCCTCTAATGTGTCATCACTGATTAGCATGGTTTCTCGGATCAAGTCCGCACTTATTTTCAGGATCAACGCCTTTCTTTATCACAGATCCGCGGTGATCGGCACATCTGTGAGGGGGACGAATGCGTTGATCAGATTATCTTCCAGAAAAAAATAAACACACAGCCTCACTTAGGCTACCCTCAGCTCATCAGGCCACCTGGATACTCACAGAGGTCAAAAGCACTCTAGCTTTGATTCGACCCTGTGGCTCTGATACCATGATAAAATTGGCATATTAAATTAATGAAAGTTGTACTATTTATCTCTACTCTACGAGACTACACCAGGAGGGACTGAGTCTCCAAGTCGCTCTACATTCTCATTAAAAATCAAACAATATATAGGTTACATGCGAATAGGGAAGTTAGAACCAATACCTAGAAAGTAGGAACAAACACCTAACCTAAGGTTCTTGTGAACCGACTCTCTCTAATTAAGTTTCTCCATTATCTTCAAAATGGTCAATCCTGGATGTCGATTAGAGAAATTTAGTGGTGGATTCCTCATGTCCATGTCTATAGTTTAAAACATACTAATTTTATAAGTGTTTAGGCTCCATATAATAAAGTTCACACTAATTTCATAAAATAATGAATATTTTTGTCTTTTCTCAATGCGATGTCGTGATAATTAGGAATAATTACAATTTTATGAGTGTGAATGTAAATTTACGGAAAGGATTGGGTTTATTTGGAGGTTAGTTTCTCTATGATTGGTTAGTTTAGTTATTTTTTTAAGAAAGTGTTATATATATATATATATAGATATATTATGTCTTGTCAATTTAGATGGGGAGTTGTTAATTTGCAATATTATTTATTTAAAAAATATATAATTTAAATATTGAATTAATAATTATGGTAGATTATTCGAATTTTCTTTCATATGTGATGGATTTGGAAGAATCATAGTAAAATAATAATAATAATGGAGATTAATCAACATAATGTGCATTAAGTTTACTATACTATTGAATAAAAACATTATATTTTTATATGTATATATGTATGTATGGGGTAAAGTTAGAAAGTTTATTTATATTAATTTATATTAAAAGTCATATATTAGTGATATATATAGAAGCTATTTGTTTTCCACTTAGAAAACTAGATCACTTGTTGAGTTTCAAACTTTTAATATTGCCAAAGCTATAAACCTATCATTTAACTTAAAAATATAACTAAAAAAATTGGATTATTAAATATTACTAGTTAGAACAACACTAGTGTGACTATAAAAAACTATAAGGCTAATTTGATCATGTTATAGTGAGGGAGATTTAACCAATGCTTGCAATTTTCTTATCCAAAAAAAAGACTTTGTTATGCAACTTCTCCACTTTTATAGTATGATGCAAAATAATGTCTCTTGCTTATTATAATATCTCTCAATGAGGACTCTTCAAATTTTATATGCCACTAAAGATTGAGTGCTTCATGTATACACTCTATCAAGATCAAGTAGAAGTTTCATTAATAGGCATGTAGCTCCTAGTATCTCTAATGTTCCCATCTTTGGAATCTAGCTCCTAGTGTCTCTAACTACCACCTTATACGGGAAGGAATTTATCTCAAAATCGACCTTTCTCTTCCAACTAATAACTCATAAATGGTTTTTCTGACTATATATTAAATCAAATCCATATAAATATCAATCAGAGATAGGAGGCAAACTAATGAGAAGAAGACTCATGAAGAGCATCAAAAGTTATAGAGGAATACTCAATACTAATTACCATAATGAGCTTAGGAGAGTCCTCTTTCCGAGATACAGTCAGTAGGGAAAGTGCATGACAACTAGGTTGAGCGAGTCCAAGCCTAAATACATCAGCTACAGAGGAGACCCCAGTAATGGGAGCACAATGGCAGGAACATGGGCATAGTCGATGCCTACTAAAGGCTGCGAAGAATCAAAATTTTTTCATTCCGAACAATTGGCTGGAGAAATCTCGCCAGTACATGACATATTAACCTTAATTGGTGATTTCATGGGAATCTGGCCAAGGGAACAAGAAATCGTCCAATGGATCTAGTCTAAATGGAACCATAGAGGACCAATATATCTAATACTATGAGAAAAACGTTTTTTCATGGTTATTTTTGCAAAAATAGAGGATAAAAAAAGAATCTTTGAAAATGTGTCATACTTCGTGAACAATGTTGGGTTGTTTATCATAAATTGGGAGGAATGATATAAAAGGAGAAATAAATTTTTTAGGAAGCCCTTGTTTGGGTTCACTTGTTTTCTCTCCTAGAATATTTCTAGGAACCAAATATTTGTCAATGGATTGGAAATGAAATAGGAGAGTTTCTAACAACCTTGGAAATAATGAAGAGACAACATCATGCAATATATGCCCAAACCGTATCCACATTAATATTTATCACCCTTTCCAAAAATCAATAGATTTGTAGTGCCACGACTCTATCTAGACCCGGTCAATGGATTACAAGTGTGTTCCCTTCAAGTGAAAATTTTTTCATGAGTATGGTCACCTATTTCAAGACTTCCCACTGACCATAGTGGAAGAAGGCCAGAATGCACAAAAATACAAGGATGAATAAGGCTTCCAATCGGTGGGTGGAAGATGAAACCACACTATGGGTAATCATCCTCCTC
This sequence comes from Pinus albicaulis, assembly GCA_034641835.2. Taxonomy (NCBI): domain Eukaryota; kingdom Viridiplantae; phylum Streptophyta; class Pinopsida; order Pinales; family Pinaceae; genus Pinus; species Pinus albicaulis. The sequence continues at coordinate 938,910,640 of CM076584.1, read as the reverse complement.
AACCTGGTGCTCGTTAGGGTCCCCCGCAACAAGATCATTCCCCTACTCCCCAAGAACAAGAAAAACCCACAAAATTTGGGGTTAACAACCCCTTTGTAGAATTTGAGAACTTGGAGTCAGTAAAGGAACCTACATAACAACTATCTTTGTTGGCTCTTCAAGGAATGGATGTGGATAAATAACACCATAAAAATATATTAAAGTTGAAGAAAAAAATAAAGACCCCAGAAGACCTAGAAGAAGACCTTATATTGAAGGAGATCCTTATCCACAAAAGCGAGGTACTAGAAGTTGAGGAAACAAAAAAAATATTGGGATATGATGAGTGCACAATTCTTGAATTTTTTAGGGTTTAGATTAAATCAAATTTCAAACATATCCCCTCTAATCATCTCATTCACTCTAGGAATCTGTTATTTCAATAGTGTGCACGATTGACAAAAATATATGGACATCATGGATCACAGGGTTCGAGCAAAGAGGGTGGTGTCTTGTCCCTCACAAAATTAGATAAAAGTTCAATAGAGAAAGGGGGAAATGGGAGGAAGTCGACAAAGGATTCAATTCAAGAAGTAGGATATTTTCTACTCAATTCTAGGTAGATGGGTCAATTGAAAAACTACTTCCCTCACACCCTAACCCTTACCTAATGAAAATAATCTTATGGAACATATGGGGCTTAAAAAATAAATGTATTCTTCACTCTCTGAAGAAGAAAATTAACATGACTAAATTAGATATTTTATTATTGGAGGAGACTAAGATAATAGTAGTGAAACTCGAGGAGGTGAGTCAACTATGCTGGGGAAGAAGTGAATTCATGATGTTCGATGTGTTTGGTGCGTGAGGAGGTATTGTGGTGTTATGGAACCCAAACCAAGTTTTATTCTAGGACTAGATAGGTGTGCGTCATAGTATATTGGGAAGGTTCTGATGTTTTGGATTTGACTCATGAATATTTTTGACGGTTTTTTACGGCCTCCCAATCCACAAGAAAAAGATCTTTACCTTAAAGAGATGACAAGACTCATGTCGTGCTTTTCAAATCTTGCATGGATCATTATGGAGGATTTCAACATGATCCAGAATTTGCAAGAAAAGAGGGGGGAGTGAGGAAGCTAGATTGAGGATCTTCTTTTGAGATACCTATTAATTGAAGCATCCATTATGCCCACCTTGAGCTCTAATCATTAGGCAATATGCCTAGATATCACTATTCACTCCCGTTTGAAAAATAGGCCTTTTATATTTGAAGGATTTTGACTTCACCATCTAGGATTTATGGAGAAATTAAGCGAGTGGTGGGAAGACCTCAAGGTTCCAGAGGGATAAAAAAAGGCATACCTTCCAAAGGAACTTAAGGCCCTCAAACTAAGGATCAAAATGTGGAACAAAGAAGAATTCAGGAACATATTTGAGGGAAAGATAAAACTAGAGGAAGAGATGGAGATATATTGAAACTAAAATCATTTGAGAGGGGAGATCTGAGGCCTTGGAACCTGTTGAAGCCTCGAAAATCGCTGCTACAACATTGGGGGATAACCACCCGGTCCGGACCTTAATACAGCTCTTTTTCTGTTTATGATAGCGGCTCTGACTGGTTTAAATAGGTCCAGTTACCTCTTCCCTATCTCTATTGGTTTATGATGTTTCCTTAAATACCAATAGATAGGGATATCAGATCAATTCTTCTTGCTAATCAGGCAAGAGAATGACCCTTAAGCTGATTTGGGTTCAGCCAAACCACAACTAAAATTTTGGCTCTTTGAGAAGAGGACTTAAAATAATGTAAATTTAATCTAATTGCAAACTTATTCTATAATGCAAGAAAAAAGAAACTAATCTAAATCCTATCTCAATCAGGTAGATGAAAATCTAACCCAACTAAGAGCAAGATAATTAAGTGATGAGAATTAAAATATGTCTGGCTTTTAATTAATGTCAAACTAATGAAGAAATTCAATTAGCTCACATTTGTGAATACCAAAACACATTCTATTGAGACCATTTGACTGAAATAATAAATCAACAACACTCCAGAGGAAATTCAAAAAATGATATCGATTGACAAATCAGTCAAGCCAATATTTAAACAATGATATGTGGAAGAAATTCACAACACATTACTATTTAATAAATCAGTTTTATAAGACAGATTTATGAGTAATGGCTACTCAGAAATCAGAGTGTAATTCATAAGAGCAGGGATACATAACAATTTGAGACAAATTATCCATATCAACAGAAATGCCAAAAACATGAATAAAATGAAACAACAATTTTATTAACATAAAAATGAAACTGATATTTGTTACAGAAATGCCAAAAATACCAGTTAATTGAATCTGCTTCTCTGATCCTGGTCTCTAACAGTACTTTACATTACTTGAATTTCTGCTTTCAAGACAAGAGCTGCAAAAATGCAAACTCTACCCATCATGCATAATTCAAGATATAAAGAATAAACCCTCATTAATGTTCAGATCTGAAATTTTCTCTCCTCCCCATCTACAACTCTAAATTCCTATTACGAAAATGCTTTTAGAAGTCCGGAATTGCAGAGGAGAGTAGCCCCTTTTACATTTTGCAATCTGCAATTTATAATTCTTCCAAAATCATTTTGAGGAGAGAGTTTGTTGAAGAAAAATATGTCCAATCCAATTTTATTTTCTCAAAAATCCAATCTTTCATTGCTGGAGCTTTCTCATTGATTGAGATCTTTTTCTCAATATCCCTTTTATTGTTTTTCCTGTAAAAATAAATTAAAATGAATTAAGCTGCAACAATAAAATCAAAATATTATTTCTAGCATTTAAAATAAATCCAATCAAATTCTATTTAAAAAAAGGAAATTTGAGCTTCTTATTGATTTTCATAATGATTTTAATTAACCAAGGATATTATTGATGCATGAATCTGCAATTAGAAGAGGCTGGGTAAATGAAAATGAAGAAAACAAAACTTAGAAAATTGATTTTATTTTAGAAATTCGGAGCTTGATCTTCTGCCTGATTTTTGACTCAATAAATGACCAAATCTGTTAGTGAAACCTCCTCATAAATGTTCTCCTTGATTTTCTCTTTCCAATGAGCCGTCCTGGGCCTCATTTGGCCAAGTAAAACTCAATCTATGAGCCTCCAAAGTTGATAAGTCAAATCTGAAATAAATTTGGAAATTCTGTTGCTGGGCTAAAAAAAAATTCAGAATTTTAGTTAAAATCTAATCCTAAATTAGCCTATAATTAACTAATAATTAATTCTAATTTAATTGCTAATTATAAATTAAACTAATTAAATATTAATCTAACTAATTAATATAATTAACTATTTATAAACAAATTAATCTAAATAATAATAAATTTGATTAAATTAATTATATTTTAAATATTAATTAATTTAATCAATTTAAAATTAATTATTTTAAATATTAAATTAATTATTAAACTAAAACTAAATTAACATTATATTAATTTAAAACTAACCTAATACTAACACTAATATATACTAATATATACTAATGCTAACTTTCAACTGACACAAAACTAAAACTAACCTACCACTTAAACTAACCTACCTTACCACTAACGTATACTATTTACCACTAACTTTAATATTAGACTAACCTAAAAACTAACACAAATATAAAATTAATATTATACTAACATTTGACTAATATAAAATTAAACTAATATTACCCTTATGAAAAACTAAGTTAATACTAACAAATTTTTAAAACTAACGTTATCTACCTTTTAGTCATACGAATGATTTTGACACTCTATTGTTAAATTATATTAACACTTTTTAACATTAAACTATCACTAATGACCATTAAACTATCGAATATTAAACTAACCTACCTAAGACTTACCACTAACGTTAATAGCTCATCGCATTAGGGAAAAATAGAAATGAGCTCATCGCATCGGACCTCAACTCATCGCATTAGGGAAAAATAGAAATGAGCTCATCGCATCGGACCTCAACTCATCGCATTGCATGGAATGAATGCGACTCAATCGCATTGGATGACACCAATGAAACTCAATCGCATGGCATGAAACTAATGAGCCTCAATCGCATCGGAAAAAATCATTGCATCGGGGTTTTTAAAAGGATGTTCGAATGAATATTTCCGATGCGATGTGTTTTATGCAAAAAATTTAATTTAGTTTTTTACGATTTTATATATTTGTTTTTAATATAAAATTTTAATTAAATTAAATTAATTATATTTAATATAATAATCAATTTAATTAATTCAAAATTTTATGTTAAAAATTATTTATTTATTTATTTATTTATTTTTTATAATTTTATTTTAGTGATGTTAAATTAGACTACGAATTTATCTAAAATGATGATTTACCTAAAACAACCATTTTGACATTTTGGATTTTTTCGACATTAGTAATTTATTTGAAAATTGGAAAATTGGAATAAATGACTGAAATCCCGATGCTTTATGATTTGGTTGTATAAGTAAAAATAAAAATTGTTAATAATAACTAACAAGGGGTTAATATTTAAACTAAATGCATCATTGAACTACACATTTTTTAACCCAAGAGACATAATCGATTAGACTTCAAAGGAGTGATATTTACAAACCGGTTGACCAAATGAGACGAAACAAGCGTCAACAGGAAGCTTATAAAAAAAACGATTTCAACCAAGCAATCAAAACAAGAATCTAAAGAAAATAAAAAATTAACAAAATCGTAAGATAATTTGACTTAATAAAAATCCTAAAAGGTGCTTAGCCAAAACTTTTATAGAAAGGGTCCCCATTATTTGATGTAAACAAGTTAAAAAAAATGGGGGGTTGTTGTACCGTACAATAGAACCAGAGGAAGGTCGCCTAATAAACAAACTTGAAGAGCATGGTCAACAAGAAGAAGCCTTGTGATGTCAAAAATGTAGAATCCAATGGTTGTGAGAGGGTGAAAGAAACACCAAGTTCTTCAACCAGTCTATGATTAGCCATCACCATTATAATCACATTACTTCTCTCACTTCAAGTGAAGGAATACATTTATAAAACCACCTTGAGATGGAGCAAGAATTGATCTCTTTCTTTTTGAATCTATTGGAAAAAGATGAGTAAGATTGAACAAAAGACATAAAGTGGGTCACTCAATGCATCCCTAAAATTGTAACAGTTGAACATAATGTGGCTCTAATGTGAAAATTAATTATTGAAGAAGTGGAAGCCATAATTAAGGATATGTCTGCCAATAAATCCTTTGGCCCAGATGACTTCACCTCCAAATTCTTCTAGGTCTGCTGGCCTTTCCTAGGGGCTGAAATAGTACATTTGGTGGAAGAATCACAATGGAATCACCAAGTGTGGTCCAGTTTGAATGCTACTTTCCTTACCCTTGTTCCAAAATATAATGGTTCCAGTGATCCTAGTGGCTTTTGTACCATAGCCCTCTATAATTTGATCTAGAAGATCCTCTCCATTGTTCTTATTCATCGCATAAAGCCAATCCTGCATCAAATCATCAACCCGGAGCAATGTGGTTTTGTGGAGGGGAGAAAAATCCTTGATGTAATTGTGTCCTCCTATGGATTCATTCATTCTCTTGGGAGAAGTAAGCGACCTGGTATACTAGTGAAGTTGGACCTTTCAAAATCCTACGACCACCTAATATGGCACTTTTTACTCTTGGTTTTGAAGGCATTTGGATTTACAGATGATTGGAATTGCTAGATCCGTTCTATTATATCCACTCCATTATTTTCAATTCTTCTTAATGGTGGCCTCTTGGCTACATTTAGATATTTGTGGGGCCTATGGAAAGGAGACCCAATCTCCCCATTCCTATTTATCATTTTAACAGAAGGATTGGGGTGTTTAATCAGTTCTCTAGTGCAAGTAAATTAGTTGAAGGGGCTTCACCTCCCAGGTACGGATCTAACCATGACTAGTCAAAAATCTGTAGATCGAATTTTTTTGTATGGAGAGCCTATTTTCTGGGAACAGTTGCATTAGACAAGATCCTTGCTCAATTCTATGCCACCTCAAGTATGCTCATAAACAAAGAAAAGTCACATATTTATTTTTTCCATGATCCAATGCCTGTGCAGAGTAATCTAGCCTATATCCCTGGATTTTCAAATGATTCTCTTACCTTGAAATACATATGAGTCACTTTAGTTTATAATCCCCTATGTATAACATGTTGGAGGGACATTGGTAATAATTTGTTGAAACTTTTTCCTAATTAGACTTTTTGGGTGCTCAATTTTGCTGGTTGAGCCACTCTACTTAAATAGTTCCTCAAATTTATCCTGATGTATAATTGACGATCCTCTCAGCCCCCAAATGCATATATAAATACATGGTTTCAAATTCTTTTAGTAAGGAGCCAACCTGGAAAAAAAATGGTCTCTACTGGAATGAGATAATCTCTGCCTCTCAAGGGATCTTATTGGTTTGGGACTATGTGATTAGGAGGAACTAAATTCGATTATGGGAGCGAATATCTGGTGGTGCTGGATACAATTAGGCATGAAATAATTGAGAAATATTTAGACCCAAAAATTTGGACAAGGAAGATCTCAGACTACTCTCATTTGGGGCCCTTCAATGCCTGTAGGATCTACCATTTGGAGTTTGGTTAGCTGAAAAAACCACATTATCTATGATCACATTTTTTGGAAAATTAGGAATGGATCTTTTGCTCTCTTCTAGGAGGAGTCCTTACAGTAATTGTCATGCTTGGACCGGAAAAATAACCTGCAAGGATTAAAATAGATGTTGGACCATAAAAATATCATAATGTTGGTAGAATTCTAAAAGAATGACACCTATAAAACAAAATAGCATGTTTGGAAAACAGATCGGGACCGAAAGTTGGAGGGATATCCCAAGGGTTGGGAAACATTGAATTAGATGCTTCAAGAAAGACACATCCCTATCTCACATGCCTATGACAAGATCCAATTGGGTTACAAGTATTTGGGATCATTCTAAATTAAAGAGGCTTACCTTATTAAGGCCAGCATTCATGCCTTGTTGCATGAAATTTTCTATGATTTTTTTTTTCATTGGAAGCTATGGCCAAAAGCCTCTCATTTCCTATGGTTGGTTGGACATAAGCGTATCTTAACGTGGGATCAAATGATCAGAAAGGGTTTCGTTGGAACGTATCAATTTCTACTGTGAAAGAAGGATGAAGAAACAATGCATCATCTATTGAGAGCCTTCCCAATATCTGAGGAAGTGTGGGTAGAATCCGGTATCCTTTTGGACGATTTCAGTAGGCTTGTGATGATCTTCTTTCAATAATTGATAATTGGTAGTGATCCTGCTTCAAGAATTATATTGTCAATAGAGCATGGATCCTAGTCCTGGGATTCCTCCTCTCGAATAAATGGAAGGATTGAAATAGATTCACTTTTCACAATGAAAATCCCTCCAACCTTTCCACGTGGAAAACTATAAAATAAAGCCTCAGTGAAACCATTCTCACAGAAAAATGAGGGGACAAGGATTGGAAAGTTGATCCTACTGAAGTGGTGATTCTCTCTTCTCTCATTTTGTCCCCTGAGATGATATTTCCTCACGCAACAACTATGACAGATATCCCATCGACCTCGACATCAGTATTTTCCAAGCCCCCTATGGGTTTCGCCAAAATTAATTTTGATGGGCCTCTAAAGGAAACCTAGGTCTGCCAGGTTTTGGAGGGGTGATTTGTGACTCCCTTGGTTCCCCAGTGGGAATATATGTAGGGTATTATGATGCGACATCGAAAAATGTTTCAGAGTTAATTGGCTTGGAGAAAGGCCTCCTCCTCACTCGAAGAATTGGATGTTCTAAGATTCAAGTTGTATGAGATTTGAAAATTATCATATGTATGGTACAAAAAAATGTTAATTGCTACCCCCCTCCCTCCAAGCTTGTGCACAAATAGAGATTGGAGTCACAATTGGGAAGGATAAATACTCTTATAGACATGTTCTCATAAGTTATCACAACTCACACTTTGAGAACTAGCAACAAGGTAGCATACTCACTGGTGAATTGGGGTTCAACGACAAGACATCAGGACATTTCCATAAGTTGGCACTTGGATTTCAGCTCAACTGACCTAAATCCAGGAAGTAATACCAATATCTCCTAGTTAATTGATGAATACAAAGCTCCCTCTGGTGTGGGTGGGAAAATGGGTGGCCATCTAGCCTCAGGCTTTTCCCCTCAAGGCATGCGATGGGAAGCTCCAAGACCATTAAAGATTAATCAGATGGGATGTTTATTGTCCAAACTATCTAAAATCATTAGCAGGTGATATAATGGTCTACAAGCATAATGGAAAGGTTGAAGGGAATCAGTATATGAGTGTTGGGTTGAGGGAGGTCAGGTTGAGCATCAGTGAATATGTGTGCTCGCATGGGAATTGGGGCAAATGGTGAAGTGCAATGGTAACCCGTCATGCGATTGTTGGCTTTAGGTTTGGTTCCTAATTTTTCAATTGGGACCTTGGAGCGAAATCGAGTATTGTTTCAGGTCCTTGTTGTGGGGTTGGTTTAGAATGTGGGAGCCTCTGCTTCATATTGTGGTGTGGTGACCCTTCATGCCTACGACCTTCTACGTTACAGGTAACCCTTTCTCTTTTCTTATGGTATTCCTATGTGATCATGGATCTGGTGGTGTTTGGTGCTTGAATGCAGTTGTGTTTCCTTTTTAGTGTGTGGAAGTGGGCTAGAAAAAGTTACTAGTTATGGGTTACTATCATTGGAACACATGTTAGGGGTCTTCTATGTCTGTGGTGGAGTGGTTGTGTCGAGTGGCTCTTGGGTGGTAAAATTTTTGCATTTTACAACCCAATATGAGTTCATTTATGTCTAGCCTCTCCCTGGTCTCGCCTATTTCTAGTTTCTGTCACTAGGATGCATTATTATTCTAACATTCTTGGTTGGGCATCATTGTGTTGGGAGTTTCGGCTTGGGGAGTGGGGTGGTCGAGATATTTATAATTAGACCTTTCCTTTACTCGTGGTGTAATTTTCCTGGGGTTGGACAAGAGTACAACCACCCTTGGTCAGTGTGGGTCATGTCTTTTCTTTGGGTGTGTTTCCCCTGATCTGTGTTGGGTCCTTGGATCTTTAGGTTAGGCTTCGGTAGGTAGCACTTTTGGGATACCCGTGGTTCATACTGCACACTAAAACTGGAATTTTATTTTGCAGCTAGTAATGCCTCGTCAAATCGATCATCCTCGTCATGGCGAAGGGAAACAACGCTCTATAGTGCATTGCACCAATAGACATAACCCATAAATGGAAGAATCAACTAACGTGGAGCATAAAGGGGAGGTGGAACATGCCCAGAGTTTCTCCCCAATACATGTGGATGCATGAAAAACTCTGGAATCAATATTTGAGTAGCTTTGAGGAGTCCAGGATGACTTGAGTATCCTCAGGGAGCATAAATATGAAGATAGAAATGAGATGGTGGCTTACATGAACGCCATCTAGTTTAGCCAAAATGAAATTTTGGAATAGTTAGATATCATTCGTCGAAGCCAACGTCATACTAATGACCACTTACTTGATTTTGAGGTCGAAGTCAAGCATATTGATTTTGACATGCATGATAGATCCAACCTATTTGCAGCAACTCCTGTGCTTCCTCCTGAATCACCTTCGTGATATGATTCTTACAAATTCTTTGTTCATTTTGTCTCTTTTTTTGCTTATATGGCTAATCAGCCTCCGATAAATAATGGTTCAATGGAAACATATTCTACATACTTTGGCTCTCGTAGCTAAAAAATATGGTCGGAGTGAAGCGAGAGGAGTTATTGAAACACATTTTGTACTAAGCATTTTCATTATAATATAACAGAGAACCTTTGACTAACAAAATAAAATAAAAAATTATGTATATATATATATATATATATATATATATATATATATATATATATATATATGAGAATATATATATATTATTCTCATAATATATATATATATATATATATATATATATATATATATATATTCTCATAATTATTATATTTGAAAATTTCAACTTTATATAAAAACTATATAAAAAATTAATTTTTTTAATAATTTTTTTCTAATATTAAATATCATACTTATTATTGTGGTATTTTTTCCTAGCTAATGTGAATCTTGAGATAAGTGACACACCTACCTAATGTGTGGGGTGAGTAACAATGACATTTAAGCGCTCAAGATTTCACTACCCCCGATGCCACACCATACATGGGTGTATTATCATGGTTTTAATAAAAAATTAATATAAAAATATTTGTACTTATAGAAATGTAAATTTTATATGAATATAAAAAATATTATTAAAAACTAGTATAAATATATCTTAATTATGAATCTACTAAGTACTTCAAGAAACTAAATTTTTTGAAGTGTAAACAGTTTCTCAAATTTTACACCGAAAAACAAATTTTCATGTTAATAGATTTGATCCCTCTCAAAACTTAATAAATATAAGATTAAAATAAATTTATCATAATAATTTAAAATTTAAAAGCTGTGCAATTCAATGGCTTATTATAAACCTATTATGTATTCAACTTTTATATGTAATAAACAATGATTTATAATATATTTCACAACTAAATATTTAATTATTAATATTTAAAATAATCATATTAATTTTTTTATTTACCCATAAAAAAATTAAAAATATTTATCTATTTACAGAGTATTAATTTTTTTTTAAAAATAATTATATAAAAACAAAAGTATAATTAATATTAATATCAATCAAATACCAAAGTTAAAAGAATCAAATACCAAAGTTAAACAAAATTATTTAAAATTTTGTGTCAATTAAAAGAAACATTTTACGTGAAACCATAAATAAAGATATATGTTGACATTATACAATTAAAATTGAGAAGAAAGAGAAATATGTCTAAATATATAAGATGAAATTTTATATAAATATATTTTGATATATAAAAAATCAAATTATAATTTAAGATGAAATAAAAATAGATTTTAATATATAATTAAATTTGAAAATTTAGATTAAAAAGTATATTTTATTTTCTTAATATTTATTATTAAAAACTTTATTGATAAATATATTTTAAAAGTTTTTTTTATCAAACTGGTGAATGGATGAATTTTTTTATTTTTTTTAGAGAATATGTTATCCAATCATTAAATATAAAGAGATTTTTTTTTTTAATATTTAATTATTATTGAGTTGTGATTATTTTGTTGATTTTTTTTATATTTTTTATCCAAAAAATTTTGAACCCAAAACCCAAGGACTAACTTTCACTAACTAAAATATTGTTACTAAAGGGAGATATTATTGCTAATGCAATTATGTACCAGAGGGAAAACGAAAAAAAAACAGAGATATTATTGCGAATGCAATTATGTACTGAGGCTAAACGAAAAAAACAAATGAACAAAATGAAGTCCAATCCGTCCAATCATTGGAAGTGTGACACTGGGAATTCATGCCAACGACTTTTTAAATTCCAATAACCGAAGTGTGGGACTTCATGGTAAGCTCTATTTAGTGGTGGATTCCTCATGTCCATGTTACTATTTCATAAACTAGTAAGTATTTGTGTGTTTTTTCAATGTGATGTTGTGATAATTAGGAATAATAACCATTTTATGAGTGTGAATTTAGTGTGAATATAAATTTACAGTGAAATTGCTTATTTGGAGGTAAGTTTTTCTGTGATTAGTTAATTTAGTTTTTTTTTTTTAAGAAAGTATTATATAAATACATTTTTTGGGATTATTTAATGTTTAGTAAATTGAGATGATGATTTGGTAATAATGTTTTTATTTTGTTTTAAAAGACAATATAATTTAATAATAATAAAAAATTTGAATCAATAAGTATGATAGGTTATTGGAAGTTTTTCTTTATATGTAATGGGTTGGAAGATTTAGAATAGAATAATAATAATAATGGAAATTAATCAATATAATGTGTATTAAATTTATTATACTATTAAATAAACAAATTATTTGAGTTTAGTATAAAGTAAAGAAATTGTCTTTAGTGCCACTTTTTGGACTTTCATCTAGAAGCTATTGGGTTGCGACCTAGAAAACTATATCGCTTGTTGAATTTCAAAATTTTAATATTGCCAAACTTATAAACATATCATTTCACTTAAAAATATAACTAACAAATGTGGATTATTAGATATTACCAATTAGAATAACACCATTGCCACTATAAAAAAATTGTAAGGCTAATCTGATAATTTTATAGTGAGGGAGAGTCCATGGATGCTTGCAATTTTTTTTAGCCAAAACAAAAACTATGCACTTTTCCCACTTTTATAGTATGATGGAGACTAGTGTCTTTTGCTTAGTATCACATCTCTCAACACTTTTCACATTCTATACGCCACTAAAGATTGAATTCTTCATGTATACACTCTATCAAGATAAAGTAGAAGTGCCAATCTTACGCATCTAGCTCCTAGTATGTCTAACTACCTCTTTAACTAGAAGGAATCTATGTCCAAGTCAAACTTTCTCTTCCAACTCATAAATAATTTGTTTGAATATATATTAAATCTCATCCACATAAGAATAAATCAAAGGAGGTTAACTAACGAGAATAACAGTCACAAGGAGCATCCAAAATTTACACAAAAATACTTAATAATAATTACCATAATAACTTTATTTAATAATATAATAGACGTGCCATTATTATTACTTTTAATATAATGTATCTGTCCTACTATTACATTTTAAAAGAAGATCTCAATAATCCAATCACATACAAAACACAAATTTAGTTCCCTCTTAAAAAAAAAGGTTTGATAATAAATTAAATTCCAATTCTAATTATAATAAAATAAAATTATTTTTATTTATAATTAATTAAAATATCATTAATAATTTCTTTAACATGTAATTACTTTTAGTTAATAAACTCCTTACATTTAGTAATTATAATTATAATAACCTTAAATTAATAATACAATGTATTTATTCCACCTACATTAATATTTGACCTTACATTACAGTACATTGATAAGACGTCGACGTCTATCAATGCAGTAGATTGATAAGACGTCTATCGATCTTTACAAAAGATTTTTTTGAAATCCCTTTACAATATTACTCCATACAGTACATTGACAAGACGTCTATCAACCTTTACAAAAGATTATTTTGAAATCCCTTTACAATATTACTCCATTATTTGCATTCTTTCTCCTTTAAGGCTAAGTATCCATCAAATACAAACAAAGATATTTTTGAAGTCCCTTTATTACTCCCTGATATTTTTGAAGTCCCTTTATTACTCCCTTATTTGCGTTCTCTCCTTTAAGTCTATGAATCCATCAAATACAAACCATGATTTTTTTAAGTCCCTTTACAATATTACCCTATACAGTACATTGATAAGACATCTATCAATCTTTACAAAAAGAAATTTTTTGAAGTCCCTTTACAATATTAGTCCATTATCTACATTCTCATCTACATTCTCTCTCCTTTGAGGCTAAGGATCCATCGAATACAAACAAATATTTTTTTTGAAATCCCTTTACACTATTACTCCACTATTTGCACTCTCTCCTTTAAGGCTAAGGATCCATCAAATACAAACAAATATTTTTTTGAGTTTCTGAAGAATCACAAGCACAACTTATTGATTGATCCTGCATCCATTTCCATCAATTCTTCTTGCAACTCAACCGTAGCTCTTGTCCAGAAATCCTCAACACTAAAAAATTGCTTGAGATCTAAAGCCTCCGAACCCATATGTCTTGGGTAGAATACAACGGCTGTGAGCCATCTCCAGCAAACTATCGCCCACCCAGGTAAGATGAAAATCCCTTGAACTACAATAATAATGCCTCTGAACCAGTCGTATGTTTCCGGGAATAATAATTCCCTTATGAAGATCAATCCCAGCATAGAAACTCCTAGACATAACACGAAGCAAATCGTGACCAAGAAGCCTATGGAAGAAATCAGAACTGATCGGGCAACGATGTACTGAGGCTGGTGCGTCCGTGCTGTGATCCATGACCTTACCACCTGTTCTTCAACTGTTTCCCACCAAACCACTGATTCGGGGTTTCTGTTTTCTGATGTCGATGGTAACACCAAAATTCTCTGAGCCACTATGTCGTGAATACTTTTGCTAGCGAAAACGGCACAGTTGAGAAGGAGGAGGAGGAGGACAATCGAAACAAATATAATTGTCTGAATAACCAAATACAAAACTAGAGCATAGAACCACGAACTGTGCTCAGTCCTATAACCTATGAATACTATAAAAATCTCGTAAGAAAGGTGAATAAGGACACCTGTGTCGCTGATATATAAGGCTAACATGTCAGTCCACACGTTTCGGCCGCGGGAGCGGGCGACGTCGGCCACCATGTTTCCAATGAACACACACGTAACAGCCCTTCCACTGAGCCCCATGAATACGTTTCTCCACAAAATATCACTGGACTTTTCTACGGATTCTAAGTTTAGTTCCTTGGAGTCTGAAATGTTGACAAGGGGCCGGCAAATCAATCCGAGCAACTGAAGACTGAGAGCTCCCAAGAGAAGAGAGTCGCCAGGAATCCAGTGGGTTTTCTTGCGCTTTGAACGCCACGCATCCAGACCTAGCAGCAGCAATAGAGAGGCCGCACCAAACAACTGGCTCAACCAACTCGCTGTATCAGCAAGCCGAGGGAGGTAAGCCAAAGGGATGTTCGTTGGGGGAGCGGCCATGATTTTTACTTAGAAGCCACAATCATTAGCGTTTAGAGCTCAGAATCCAAAGAGTCAAGTAACGTTACACACCCGGGTAATGATCTTCAAGGATGTGTAGAGTGGAGATTTATAAACATCTTTATTAACTCTTAGGGGAGTTCGAGACGCATTTTTTAATTTTTGACTTTGGATGATGAAACTGACTTTTCGTTTACCATCAATATGATGGACAAACTAGATAATAGGATTAACATCAATACGTTAGTGATCCTTCATTTATGTTAGTGAAGGTTCCACTCACGAATAATTGGTTTTGTGATTAGATCTTATATCGAAATTTATACGACCCGTAAAACGAGTTCTAAAGTTTTATATTTATCTTAAGAAAAAGTTAATATAGTAATGGTATATAGTTTAATTTAAAAAAAAAATATATCTAAAATTAATATATTTAAAGAGAAATCACGAGTATTCTTAAAATTGAAAACAATTATTAAAGATGTTAAAAGTATAAATTGAAAATTTTAAAATAGTTTTTTGCAATACTATTTATAAAGTCGAAATAAATGTGATAGTTAATTAGCTAAAACTTACTTATTTGTCTCACTCATATTGGGTGTTAAATTATAGATTAGAATCGTGGTGGTTCATGAAATTATTCATTCTTTCTAAACCATCAAAAACAAAGGTATGATTATCAAGCTTGATTGATTCGAAATCTCTGATGAATTAATTTGATATTTTTTTCACCAAATCCTTTTAGCTTTTTGGCTTCTTGGAAACATGGACAACATCAATTTGTTATACTATTTTTCCATCTTTCTTATCTATCCTGGTCAACAGTTCCCCCTCATCTACCTTTAATCCATCTAGTAGCATAAGGCAAGGTGACCCTTTCACCCTTCCAGGAAGAGCTATTAAAGTAGTGGTTGCTAATTGAAAAATCAAAGGACTTAAGTTGTTTGGTGAAACACTTCTAACTTCCCATTAACAGTTTGTCGATGACACCATGTTAAATATGGGAAAACCCAAAACTGAAGAAGCTTCAACATTCAAATATGTTTTGGATGATTTCATGGAAGTCTCGAGAATAGAGATTAATTTTCACAAATCTGAAATTTTCTTTTTCAACAATCCTCTTGCTGTCAAGGGTTATATTATCGAACTCTTTGGCTAAAAATGTACCAACCCTGAAATTAAATATTTAAGAGCCCCTCTTACTACCAATTCTATCAAGACAAAACCTTCCATTGATCTCATCCAAGAAATTACTAAGAACTTGGACAATTGGTCTTTCCATTCTCTTAAGATATTTGTTTGACTAGTGCTACTCCAATCTATCCTTCAAGCTCTCCTTGTATACCTTTTCTTATCTCTTGCAGCTCAAAATGGAGTTCTCACTCATATTCGATCATTCTAGTTTTGTTTTCTTTTGGGTGGTGCCCCCCAAAAAAAAATGTGCACTTATATTTTGGATAAACTATCTCCCAAAGGTAAAGGGAGGGTTAGTCTTGAGATACCCATAAATGCTAAGCACAATCCTTTGAGAAATGCTTTTGTGGCGCTAGTTCCAATGAGGAAGAGATTTATGGAGACAAATATGGGACCATAAATACATCGGAAACATCCAACACTCTCAATGCATAAGAATGAGGTGGGTCACATTAGGCTGATCCACTTGGAACCTTCCTTGTAGAGGTAAACATTTCATTCAATATCACTGCTTTTGGAAGGTTTGTTATATAAATATGGTAGCATTTTGGGATGATTTATGGCATCAATTATCCAAGCCTATCTCCCAAGAAGACCACTATGACCTCCATGATAACATGAATTCAAGGAAACAATTGCTAGTGGTGGACTATTAGAATGGAAGCTTTGGTGAAACAGAACGTTGTTGTTGGAATGTTAAATATAAAAAAAATCACATTCCAATGCATAAAAAATGGAATAAGATTTGGGATATTCCTCAACAAGCACATATATCCCTCTCAAACGAAGATGACAAGCTAAGAAGGGGACATGAACCTCAAGGGGCTTTCACAGTCAACAAAGCCTATATTATTGCTACAAATTAGCATCAAATCCCTCAGCGACACATTTCGATTCAAATCTAGAGAAAAAATTTATGGCTTAAGGTGACATATTTCCTCTAGATTTTCACTTAGTAGTAGAACACTAACCTAGAACTGCATAATTAGAAAGGAATTTGAAAGGATAACCATGTGCTACCTGTCTCCTAGTTAGTAGGAATCTAGTAAGCATATATTTAAATTATGCCTCTTCTCTAAAGATCTATGGAAAAGATCAAAATTCGTCTTTCACTGATAGGATCATGACCATTGTACTATTTTTAAAACAATATGCCTTTGGTGTCCCAATCCCTTTGCTTGTCCCATTCTTAATAGAGCTTGGTCACTCCTCTTGAGCCTCCACTAATGGATTATTTGGAAAGAACACAATCACATAATTTCTCATGGGGTCAATGCCTTTCCAAACTCTCTTTCAGATACTCTTCTTTGATATATGAAGGAAAACATCCTTATATACTCTTCATTTTCTTTGGAATGGGAAGTTTTAGGCATCGAAGCTCTCATTCTTCTTGATATCAATCTCCCTCAATTTCCTTTGTGAAATTCTCCTTCACCTAGTCATCCATATTCCTCTTCTCCCATGCATTGAACTTGCCTATTGGTTGGGATTCATCGAACTTAACTTCCATGGAGCCTAAAAGGGAATCCATGAACAAGAAGTTTCAGTGATGTATTTTTCTTATACTTTGGTACAACTCTTCATAATTATGAAAATTAAATGGTCATCAATAGTAGTAATGTTATTAAATTAATTACCGTCAAATTTGGATTAAGGAAATATATTAGAAGTGATATCACCAAAATCTGTAGAAGGGGACTTATAGTTGGTTATATCCATGATTAGATAGCTCACAGATGGATCCTCACGAACCAAATTATCACCTAGTTGGAGAGTGGAGAATTTCTTAGTTAGAAGAACATCACCTCTTAGGGAAATTCTAGTCATTCTTCTCTCTCATATCCAATGTCAAGGAAAAATAATTATTGATAGATTCGCTAATGAAGGATGATATGAAATAGTTGTGCTTATTAATAGCTCCCGAGATGATCCCCATGCCTCCCAAATTGAAGATGTTTTCATAGCACTAGAAGCTCATAACCTCTCCTCCATAACGGTGGTGATAAATGTGGGGCAAATTTCCCTGATGGAAGTATTTAAATGCAGAAGGGGACACCCCTTTGGAAATTTTAAATGTAGGGGGGGTGTGGTAGTCAACACCTAATCCATATAGCTAATTTGATGGCTCCCCACATGTTATAGGTTTTAATCTATGCTTTTTCCAACCTGCATGCCAATGAGTATTAAATTTATTTGTGCCAAGTTTAGATCTTGATTCTTTGTTCTGAATGTTTTTAGTATGATCCTAGGTTGGCTCAATCCACTCATTAAGTAGTCTTTGCCACTATTTTTTCCACCAAAATCTATTGACTTGTCTTGCCTCCATCTAATGCTTACCTCCAACTATGCTCTCCTTCTACACTCATTCCTCTCACCTTTTATAGTTTTAGGTGACCATAATTCTCCATTGCGGCTAAATGTTGACTCTCTCTTACATTGTTGAAGGGTTCTCCCTCCTTTCTATGCTACATGTAGTTATTCTTATTGAATTACAACTACTTAATCTGACGGGGCTTTTTATCCCCACCTTAGCAATGACCAAATAAAGAGTCGCAGACACAAGGGAGGAGGTGGTCATAGAGACTTTGGGGGTTCAAATGCTAGGTTCAAAGCCAAAGAATCATCCCACCACTTTCAAAGTCACACACCACTAGAAATTCAATTTGAGTTGCATGAGATAGAATTTCATGTGAGACACTACTACCAATGGATTTAAAATGTTCAGGTTTTATACAACACAACCTCATGGATCCAAGACCCAAGGACTACTTGAGATTAATAGAATCATAATATTCCCACAATGGACCTACATTAGTGTCTCAGGCTTTACTAGGGAAAAAAAATTGGATCAAGAGATGTCTGAAACCAAATCTTAAACAAGCTAGAAAAATTAAGATTTCTTCCTATATACATTGAGGGATGCCTAAATCACATAGAAATATGTCTTCCTCCAAACATGAGTGACACTCCTCCATGCAAGGAATAATCCCAACTAGTGGAGATGGACACGTCCTTCTCAACTTGAAGTCTTTGATTATGTTAATTTTTTTTTTAGTCACGAATCTTCAAATTGGGTTTACCTTTGTTATATTTTTAGCTCGTTTTCCCCTCAGAAGGACAATATTCAAATTGGGTTTCGACACGTCCTTATCAACTTGAAGTCTTTCATTATGTTAATTTTTAGATCATTTTCAAATTGGGTTTACCTTCGTTAAACTAAAAAAATAGTCTATTTCTAGATCTAGTTTTTGTTGAAGTACAATCATTTATTTTGATTCTAGTTTTCTTTCCTTAGTGGCAAATCAGAGATAAAAAGTAGTGCCAGTTTTTTTACTTCTCAGGAATAGTCAATGAAAGTTTATTATATATATATATATATATATATATATATTTGTGTGTGTGTGTGTAACATAATTATTTATTTATAAGCTAGGAGGACAGTTCTATTATTTTTCGCAGGGAATATTGAACATCTAAATTATAGCCTCCCACTATGGAAATCATGTTAGTAGGACATGTATATTCCTTTCTACCAAATTACCAATCCTAAATAAATAAAACAGTTGCATAAAATTAATACTATGATAAAGTCGAGATATTAACTATGAACCTATACCTACATCTATCCCACGTTGTAGTAATATTTATGATCAACGAAGAAACAAAATATAGCATTCTAAACACTTATAATGTAGGAGAGTCCACCTATAAGAGTGGTTTAGGCTTAGAGTTCATGGTTTGAGTTTGAAATATATGTTAGAATTAGAAATTTAGCCCTCGCTTTTGACTTTTGTCTTAATGGTTGCAACATTATTTTAAATTTTCTAAATAAGCTCTTTTCTATAGTTTTTTGTTATATATGTTTTTTATTATAAAGTTTTTTTAATAAATATTCAAGAAAATATACTTATTGGATGATAATTATCATTGATTAGAGATAAACTTACCACTTCATATACTTACTTTCATGACAACTATCAATGATTAGGGATAAACTTTCCCCTTTAAGCATATTTGAAAAAGGAGTCTTAGAATGATGATGGGAGTTTGTCACTTGAGATAGAGAAGGCATAAAACATGATATAGCTATGCACAACAAATCACAAACTATACAATATCTCAATTAACTAATGGAATCCACTATAAGCGATACTAGAATTATTATCAAAATACTTTTGTTGATTTATTATCATATTTAGTATACTTGCATAGTAGACTCTCTATGAGTGAAAAATAAATAATGATTGTATTTCTTTCTCATCATAGTTTTACGCATACATAAGCTGTGCTATTTTAGACATATAGGCATCAATTTATGTAAAAAATAATTAGAACGATAGACTAAAATACTCTTGAAATTTCTATTCATCTTATTCTTTCTATTTGGCAATGATGTTTACTCTTGAAATTATTATTCATCTTATTCTTTCTATTTGGCTATGATGTTACATATGCTTTGATGGCATAAACATTGCATATATTTGTTTCAATTGGAAATTAGGTAGGAGACATATATGTTATTTTAAACTATGATGGACCTTAATCAAACTTAATATTGTTTAGCCCATTGCAATATTGTTTAGTGGAAATTATGTAGGAGACATATGTGTTATTTTAAATTATGATGAACCTTAATGCAACTTAATATTGTTGTAATATTGTTTAGCCCATTGTATGTACTAAATGAACTTAAAAACTAAGTATCATTTTCCTTTTCAAGAATGAGTGATAGCAATAAAAAGAGTCAAATTTGAGTCAAATTTAAGGAAAGGAAAAACAAGGTCTGAGACTATATTGTCCTTTTTTTCCTAGGTACTTAAAACCATAAAAATTTTGAAAGAATGAAAGTGCTTCTTAAGGAATCACAAAACCATTTAATTCCTCTGATTTCAAACGAAGGACTATGATTGGAGTTCAAATAGTCCCACGGAATGCTTAATATGTAAGAAAGGTGAATGAGGACACCTGTGGCGCTGATAGGAAAGGCCAACATGTCAGTCCACACCGGGAACGGGTGATGTCAGCCACCATGTTTCCAATGAACACACACGTAACAACCCTATTCAGGGCCATGAATAGGTTTGCAAAAATCTCAGTGGAATTTTCTTCTACGGATTTTAAGTTCAGCTCCTCGGAGTCTGAAATGTTCACAAGGGGCCGACAAATCAGTCCGAGCAACTGAAGACTGAGAGCTCCCAATAGAAGAGAGTCGTCAGGAATCAAGTGCATTTTCTTGCTCTTTAAACGCCTTGAGTCCAGACCTAGCAGCAGCAATAGAGATGTCGAACCAAACGACAGGCTCAACCAACTTGCTGTATCAGCAAGTCGAGGGAGGTAAGCCAAAGGGATGTGCGTTAGGGAGCAGCCACAATCACTAGCGTTTAGAGCTCAAAATCCAAGTAGGGTAATGTAGAGTGGAGATTTAGCAATGGCGTGGTGCTTAAGGTACGGGTAGTTCCAGATGCATCTTTACTTTTTCAATTTTAGATGATGAAACTGAGTTTTCCTTGTAGAGTTCGTCTACCGTCAATATGATGGACAAACTTGATCAGAGGATCAAGATCAATGTGTTAGTGATCCTTCATTTAGGTTAGTGAAGGTTCCATTCACGAATAATTGATTTTGTGATTGGATCTTCTATTGAAATTTATACGACCGCTAAAGCGAGTACTAAAGTTTTATATTTGTCTATAAAAATATAGTTAATATAATAATGGTATATAGTTTATTTTAAAAAAATTAAATATTTAAAATTTGTATTAATATATTAAAAGAGAAATCACGAGTATTTTTAAAAGTTAAATTAAAATTGAAAATCATTATTAAAGATGTTTTTAAATTCAAGGTGATAGTTAATTTGCTAGAACTTATTATGCCTCTCTTATATCTTCCAATTAGTCTAGTTATGTGGAAGTGTGTTAAATTCCAAATAGAATCATGGTGGTTGACGAAGTTATTCATTCTTTCTAAATCATCAAAAAGAAGGTATGGTTATCATCCTTCATTGATCCAAAGTATTTGGTGAATTAAGTTGATATTTTCTTCACCAAATCTTTCTAGCTTTTGGCTTTTTGGAAACATGAACAACATCAATTTTTTCTACCATTTTCCAATCTTGCTAATCTATCCTCATTAACGCTATCTCCTCATCTACCATTAATCCATCTAGTAGAATAAGTCAAGGTGACCCTTTCACCCTTAATTTTTGTGTTGGCGGAGGAAGGACGAGGAAGAGCTATTAAAGCAGTGGTTG
The DNA here is from genome assembly GCA_034641835.2 of Pinus albicaulis. Lineage (NCBI taxonomy): Eukaryota > Viridiplantae > Streptophyta > Pinopsida > Pinales > Pinaceae > Pinus > Pinus albicaulis. Next base: position 938,888,465 of record CM076584.1, on the reverse strand, counting down.
CTAATTGAAAAATCAATGGACTTAAGTTGTTTGGTGAACAAATTCTATCTTCCCATTAAAATTTTGTAGATGTCACCATGTTAAATATGGGAAAGTCCAAAACTAAAGAAACTTCAACATTCAAAGATGTTTTGGATGATTTCATGGAAGCCTTGGGAATAGAGATTAATTTTCACAATTGTAAAATATTCCTTTTCAACACTCTTCCTCTTGTTTAGCGTCATATTACATCACTCTTTGGCTAAAACTGTAGCGACATTCCAACCAAATATTTAAGATCTCGTGTTATTACCATTTTTATCAAGACCAAACCTTTTATTGATCTCATCCAAACAATCACTAAGCACATGGACAATTGGACTTTTTATTCTCTTAAGATATCAATTAGACTAGTGATACTCCAATCTATCCTTCAAGCTCTCCTTGCCAAGCTTTTATTATCTATTGCATCTCCAAATGGACTTATTACTCAGATTCGATCTATGCAATGCTCTTTTATTTGGGGACATGCTTCTCACGAAAATAAATTGGCAATTATTTTTGGGATAAATTATGTCTCCCAAAGGCCAAGGGAGGGTTGGGATTGAGATACCCAAAAATGTTATGCAAAATCCTTTGGGAAATGCTTTTGTGGTGCTAGTTCCAAGGAGGAAGGGACCCATGGAGACAAATCAGGTACCATAAATACATCAGAAACATCCAACACTCGCAATGCATAAAAATGAGGCAGGTCGCATTAGGCTCATCCATTTGGAACCTCCCTTGTAGGGGTAAAAATTTAATTCAATATAATTTCTTTTAGGAGGTTCGAGATGGAAAAATGGCAGAGCTTTGGGATGATTTATGGCATCAATTATCTAAGCCTATCTCCCAAGAATACCACTAGGACCTCTACGATAACATGAAGTCAAGGAAACAACTGCTAGTGGTGGACTCTTAGAATGGAACCTTTGCATACCGCAAATGTTGTTGCTGGAATATTAGATCAACAAAATCACATTCAGGTGCATAAACAATGGAATAAGCTTTGGGATTTTCTTCAAAAAACACATATATCCCTCTCAAACGAACATGACAAGCTAATAAGCCGACATGAAACTCAAGGGACTTCCACAGTCAACAAAGCTTATAATATTGCTACAAATTAAGATCAAAGCCCTCAACTACACATTTCGATTCAAATCTAGAGACAAAATTTATGGCTTAAAGTGACACATTTCCTCTAGATTTTGACTCATAATAGAACAATAACCTAGGACTGCATAACTAGAAAGCGATTTGAAAGGTTGAGCACGTTTTAAATTTGTCATATTTAGTAGGAATCTAGTAACAACCTCTTTAATTTATGCCTCTTCACTAAATATCTATGGCAAAGATCAGAATCCGTCTTTCACCGATAAGATCATGACCACTGTACTATTTTTAAAATGATCTCCCTTTGGTGCCCCAATCCCTTTGCTTGTCCCATTCTCAGTAGAGATTGGTCACTCTCTTGAGCTTCCTCTTATGGATTATTTGGAAAGAGAACAATAACATAATTTCTCGTGGGGTAAGTACCTTCACAAAATCTCTTTCAGATACTCTTCTTCTATATATGAAGGAAACCATCCTTATACACACTTTGTCTTTTTTGGAATGGGAAGCTCTAGGCCTTAAAGCTCTCATTCTTCACGATCTCAATCTCCCTCAATTTCCTTTGTGAATTTCTCCTTCACCTAATCATCCACCTTCCTTCTCTCCCATGCATTGAACTTGCTTGCTGGTTTGGCTTCATTGAACTTAACTTCCATGTAGCCTCAAAAGGGAATCCATGAACAAGAAGTTTTTGTGGTGTGTTTTGCTTATACTTTGGTACAACTCTTCATATTTATGAAAATTAAATTGTCATCAATAGTAATAATTCTATTGAATTATTTACCCTCAAATTTGGATTGAGGCAATATATTAGAAGTGATATCACCAAACTCTATAGAAGGGGACTTGTATTTGGTTATATCCATGATTAGATAGCCCACTCATGGATCCTCAACAACCAAATTATCACCTAGTTGGATAGTGGAGAATTTCTCAGTTAGAAGAACATCAACTCATAGGGAAATTATTGGTTAGAAGAACACTTTGGTGGTGATGCGATGATACATCCGTTCGCTATAAAACGCCGCTCGATGACTTCTTGCTCTTTAATCGAAGTATGTCCTCTACTATATGTCGCTATGGCTGATGGCTGCAGTGGTTGCCCTCATTCATGAGTCTGCCTGGACGTTCATGTGCACCACCATGACAACATGGTGCCCGCCCATCCACCATTTTTTCTTCGTGCGTCTCAGTCATGGGACACTAGATTGTGGGACTGACAGGCGTGGTTCCTGCCACGCACTAAATCTAGAATTATTTTGTGTCATCAGTCATGCCTCGTTAAATAGTCCATCCTCGCTGTGGTGGATGGAAACAAGGCCCTATAGTGCATTGGGCCAATAGCCATAACTCGACAATGGAAGACTCAAATAACATTGAGCGTGAATGGGAGGTGGCCCATGCCCAGAACGGCTCCTTGGGACATGTGGATTCACCGACAACACTAGAATCAATAGTTCAGCATCTTTGAGGAGTCAAGGATGACCTCGATATCCTTAGGCAACATACATATGAAGATAGAAATGAGCTGGTGGCTTACACGAATGGCATCCAGATTAGCCAAAATGAAATTTTGGAACAATTGGATATCATTCATTAGAGAAAACATCGTATTGCTGACTGATTACTTCAATTGGAGACTGGGGTTGAGCATAGTGATTTTTACATGCCTTAGAGATTCGGCCTATTTGCAGCAACTCATGTGATTCCTTCTCAATCACCTTCGTGATATGATGCTTACAAATTCTCTATTCATTTTGTCTCATTTTTTTGTTTGTATGGCTAATTAGCCTCCAAGAAATAATAATTCAACGGAAACATCTTCTACATACTTTAGCACTCCTACTAGTGAAAAAAACTGGTCGGAGTGAAGTGAGGGGAATCGTTGAAACACATTTTGTACTAAGCATTTTCATGATAATATAATAGAGAACGTTTGACTAACAAAATAATAAAAAATATATATATTTGAACATTTCAACTTTAAATAAAAACTATACAAAAAATCAATATTTATAATATTTTTTTTCTAATATAAAATATCATATGGATTATTATGATTTTTTTTTGCTGGCTAATGTGAATCTTGAGATAACTGGCACACCTGACCTGTGGGTTGAGTAACCGCTACTGAATGGAATTTAAGCCATCAATATTGCGCTACGTTTGTACCACACTAGCTATGGACACATTATTATGGTTTTAATAAAATTTAAAATAAAAATATTTGTATATATAGAAATGTGAATTTTATATCAATATAAATAATATTATTAAAACTAGTATAAATATATTTTAATTATGTATCTGTTAGATGTTAGAAACAATTAAATTTCTTGAATTCTAAACAATTTCTCAAATTTTACATTGAAAGAAATTTTTTCATCTTTATACATTTAGTCGCTCTCAAAACTTAATAGATATAAAATTAAAATAAACTTGTCATAATAATTTAAAAAATATAATATATACAAGTCACCCACTTATTATAAACATATTTTGTATTCAACTTTTATATGTAAATAACAAAAATTTATAATGGGTACAACAACTAAATATTTAATAATTAATACTTAAAACATCATTTTATATTTTTTTATTACTTATAAAAAAAATTAAAATTATTTATATGAGATTTTTTAAATAACAATATAAAAACAAAAGTATAATTAATATTAATAATGCAAACAATCGTGAATCAAATACCAAAGTTAAAAAAGTTGTTTAAAATTTTGTGTCAATAGATAAGCATTCCACATGGAACCATAACTAAAATTATATCGTCACATTAAATATTTAAAATTGAGAATAAAGAGAAATAAGTATAAACAAATATATAATGGAATTCCATTATATATAAATATATTTTGATACATAAAAAATCAAATTAGAATTTAAGAGGAAAGAAAAATAGGTTTTAATATATAATTAAATTTTAAAATTTAAATAAAAATATATATTTTATTTTTTTATATTTATTATTAAATATTTTATTTACAAATATATTTTAAAAGTTTTTTTTTATAAAATTTATTAACAGATCAAATTTCAATTTTTCTAGAAAGGAAGACAATCACCAACTAAAAAAGCATTGCTAATGCAATAAGGATAAGGGAGATATTATTCCGAATCCAATTATTTATATATGTGAAACCAAAAAAAAACCAAATGAACAATAATAAAGTCCAATCCATCCCATTGGAACTGTGAGACTAGATTGGAAATGTAGGACTTCATTCCAAGGTCTCTTCAAATTCCAATCACAGGAAGTGTGGGACCTCATTGAAATGTGGGACTTCATGGTAAGCAATGCTTAACTGATCTGCGATCTGGTGTCTTGAATTTCTGGGAGAACAGAATAAATGATCCCCTCTACTCTTGGCTGCTAAGACCCCAAGCTCTACTGCAAAATCTCCACCTGACTTTGAATTTAATTATCAATGGTTTAATAAAAATTGCAGTTTAAATTAATGAAACTTGTACTAGTTAGCTCTACTCTCAGAGACTACACTAGGAGCAACTACATCCGCAAGTCGCTCTACATTCTCATTACAGATCAAACAATATATAGGTTACATGCAAATAGGTAAGTCATAACCAATACCTAGAAAGTAGGAACAAACTCCTAATCTAAGGTCCTGGTGAACCGACTCTCTCAAATTAAGTTTCTCCATTATATTCAGCACTCCCCATTAATGGAGAAAGGGTTCACAAATATCCCTAACATTTCCCTAAACATTTCAAATTTAACTTTACCAAGAGGCTTAGTGAAAATATCAGCAGCATTGTCACAAGTATTACAATATCCAACATGAATTTATTTTGATTGAAATTTCTCCCTGATGAAGTGGAATTGTGTATCAATGTGCTTAGTACTTTTTTGAAACACTAGATTATTTGTAAGTTTGATGGAGCTCTAGTTATCACATCTGATAACTGTTGCATTTTTCTATTCTTCTCCTGCATCCTAGAGAAGTCGCCTCAACCAAACCTCCTCACAAGTTGTTGCACACATCCCTTAGTATTCTACTTTTGCTGAAGATAAGGAAAATATGTAATGATTTTTTATACTACTCCATGCAATTACCCCGAACCCAATGCTAAATGCATAGCATGTAATGGATCTCCTATAATCTACGTTTCCAGTCCAATGAGAGTCTGAAAAACCTATCAATTTGACATCACAAGAATTAGTATACTAGATGCCACCATCTAAGGCTCCTTGTAGATACTGTTAGACACATTTAGCTGCAATCTAATGGCTCTCAAGTGGCTTCGACATAAATTGGCTCAATTCACTGACTGCATAAGCCAAATCTGGTCTAGTAGTAGTCAAGTAGATTAAACTCCTCACCAACTGCCTGTACAATTTTGCATTTCCCTCCTTTGAACCGTCATCACACTGAAGTTTGGTTTTCTGTTGTAGCAGCACTCTTTGATCAGAAGATCAATTCATACACTAAAAAATGAAAGTTCTCAAAACAGGTCTAAACATGAGTGACCAGAAATGTCTCATTGTTGTGGTTCTGGTGCTGTGAATAGTTCGAAAAACCAATGTCGTATGAGGAAGATATCACATTCTATTCGTTTTCCCAAACAGAAAAATTTTGGTGACTGGATGCCCAGTCAACTTGCAGGTACAGTCAACGGAATATTCTGGGAATATTCCATTTTTCGTCTACGTTAATATGGTGGTGCCACATGACACTTTTTGGGTCGTTGGGTGTTGATGGTACAAAAGGATATTGGCCATTGGATTTATTTTTAGGTGGCAAATGACTGAGTGAAATGTGGAAAGCCCACAGGCTACCACGTGTCCTCATAACAGTTTGGTAAAATTTGGTGGAGTCGACGGGAGTCGAACCTGCGACCTCCTGTTCGCCTGTAAGAGCTGTTACCAATCCGCCTATCCAAAATTTCTTACCATACACTGGACACCATTTAATATTATGGGTTATGTGTTTTCGCATTGGGGGCTTGGGAGGCCAGCCCTATAGGGCTAGCCCCCCCCCTCTCAATACGCCCTTGCGCTATATCCATGGTACACATTTCATCCGACACTACCAAAACCGTAATCATCAAGCCCAATACTTTTTCACATGTCATATATGTAAGCCGCAACATCAAACTCTAGACTCTCGCAATTACATTAACTGCACACTCTGGCAATTACGGTGGATCCGATCACATGATACCATGCCAACATCGCAGCATTAAACTTAATCTGCAAAGCTATCCAAACTGGCGGTGAAGTCTTCGGTCACATGTCGTTGTGACATTTGTTATGATGTTTTTACAAAACCGTAACTCTGGCGGGTTATACGGTGTCACTTGGAGGGTTAAAAGAATTTAAATGCCATGGTTAGAGCGGGAACCATAACTCCAGTTTCAAAGGAGTATGGCGAAATTCAACACAGTTTTTAATGGAGATCACATTGTGTGGGTTGCGTGGTCTATTTCCACGGATTAATGGAACTCCTACAGTTCATGTTCCACTCCTTTTATGTTATGGAATTTTAAATCTGAACCACGTAGTTTGGGGGCGGGGATCGGCATGTGGCCACTCCCGCTGTTAACCTTAATGTAAATGCAAACAATTATTTTTTCGGTGGAAATTATAGCACCAACCCTATTTTAGGATTTAACTAAATTTAACTGTAGCTAATTTCCAGTTCTCCATAGTTGGTGGAGATTTTCTATCTGGCATTGGGAAAAATGCATTAGGAGGTAAATTTTAGACCAATTTTGGTGAAACAAGAGTCTACCTAGACTATTTTGAGAATTCTAGAGCCATTGGTGTAGATAAATAACCATTAGAGGCCTGCAAACATATGTAATTTACCATTTTGAGCATAATGACAAAGAGGGACATGCCATTGGGAGTTGGACCAGCAGATGTAGCCTAAGAGGGGTGAATTTCTTCATCATGCCTATTATGTATAACTTACGTGTGAATTTTTTTCTCTATTTTTCACTGTTGTTCAGTGTTTTTAAGGCTTATTTACATGCTTGAAGTTCACTAATTCATCAATATTTCATGGTTAAATCTTTCATTCCTTAAGAAAAATCATGAGGACAAATTTTACATGTTTAATTAACTGAAAGGAAACTTAGCACAGCAGAACTAATACACTCCTTTCATATCAAGTTGGTATCAGAGCTAGAGTTTTATCTCTAGTATTTTTATGTGCAAGAATTTTTAACTGTTTGCAAGGGTTTTCATGCTTACTAAGCTCAAGTTAAGAGAGAAGAAGGAAAATTGGTGGAAGCAAGAGGTTCTCAAAGTGACCCACAGAAAAGGAGGGAAATATTTCCAGATTCTCCATCACCTATTTTAGCTCCAAGAGAAGTAGAAGCAACATCAAGCATGCCTCTATGAGAAGAAGGAACCGATGAAGAGGTGGATCCCAAAGAGGAAGAAAGAGTGTTCAGGAAAGCATTCCTTGACATGACTGAAATGGTGAGATTCCTTTATCAAGAATGGAATGAAAAACTAGAAGGAAAAGGATCCAAACTTCACAAGGAAGGTCAGGGATCATCACGAGATCATAATGATGAAGATAAATCGAAGAAGGGTAATGGAGGAAATGGAGATAGTGGAAAGTCGCCGTCATCACCCTCATCTTCATCTTCATCATCCTCTACATCATGTTGAATAAATCAACCATACAAGTCAAAGAACATGGGTAAAAGTCATTTTCTAAAACTGTATGTTAAGTTTGAATTGCCAATGTTTGATGTTGAAGTTAACGTAGAAAAGCTAGATAATTGGATTAGGCAATTAGAGGTTTATTTGAGAATCCAAAAAATTCATGATGATGACACCAAAATCCAACTAGATTCATTGATAATGGAAGGTGCAACACTTGTTTGGTGGGAAGCCAAGACAAAGGACGAGATCAAGAAATATGGTAAGATTATCTTATCATGGACTGATTTAATTTTTGCAATAAAAAAACAAATTTATCCATTAGCTCACATGCAAAAAGCCATAATGGACTGGAAAAATTTTAAACAATTGAAAGGAAAAAATGTACAAGTGTATACTCAAGAATGTAGGAGAAGAGCTATTTTACTAGGAGTATATTTTCATAGCTAAGACACTTTGCTCAAGTATATAGGAGGTTTACATACCTACCTAAGACATACAATCCTCATGTTTAACCCTACAAGCCTAGATGATGTTTGTGTTCAAGCCACACATTTAGAGGCAAGGGGAAAACAAAACTTAGATGGGAATGAGGAAAGTGAGTTTAAAGGAAAATGGAAGAAAAAGAGAAATGAAAATGCTACAAAAGAGAAGGGAAAATTCTTTTGCAAGAAATTTCCTAAAACTAGCCATGATGACGACCATTGTTGGTAACTTCATCCAGACTTGAAACCTGAAAGTTTTAAATCCAAAGAGAAAGCCAAGGAGAAAGGTAAGACAGTTGCAATAGCTAAACAAGACTTAGGGTTAGATTCAGGAGATGAAACAAAAATCATAGCTATGGGACTAAAGAAATTGAAGGGCAAAGATAAAAATACTAAACCTAGTACTAGTACTTCAAACTGTCACATAGAAGCTCCAAATGAAGAAGAGAGAATTGAACTGTTTCATATGAGGGTCATATCCAAAAATACCAAGATTGATAAACTGTTTGACAGTGGTTCACAATAAAATTAAATCGCTGAATAATTGGTCAAGAAAATTAATCTTGAGACCATTCCACATCCAAAAACTTATCCACTTGGTTTGATTTGTAAGGATGCAAATTTATAGGTTTCAAAGAAGTGCATGTTGCGCTTTGCAATAACTGCACATTTCATTGACACGGTTGAATTAGATGTTGTTCCACTTGATATAATAGGTATGGTGTTTGGGATTCCTTAATTGTATGATAGGAAATCTATCTTTCATTGCCATGAGAAAAAATACCATTTATTCAAATATGGCAAGGAGTACACTGTGAGAGCTCATCGTAAAAAACTAGACGCTTCTTTAGTTAATGTAGGGAAAATGAAGAGGCTCGTCAATGCAAGTCACAACTTGATATTGATGATGATTAAGCAAATATAATTTTTACATAATCATTTTCATGTAAATGTTGATATATGTAATGATTTGTTTTATTTTTAAAGAAGGTTGTCTTTGAAAGAAGATGACAAGTAGTTGCACCAGCCGATATTGGAGTCGAACAATGCTAAAAACAAAGTGTCAGTGAAAGAAGTTGCAAAGGTCCAAGAGAGGGCAAAGAAACTTGACAAAGAGGGCACAAGATTCAGAAATGACCAATGATGGTTTTAGAAAGACATGGTACAATGGCAAAAAAACTTAGTCAGGAATCGACACAAGTTCAAGGCTAATTCAACAAAAAATCGCCATAAGGATAGGATGCAAGGTGAAAGTAATTTTAAGTTTTATTTGATTATAGACCAATGTAGAGAAAACATTCTTACTACAAATTTAACTTGTTGTTTTGTAAGTTTAGTAAATGTGCAGCATGACTATGTCAAAGTCAATAATGGTTGGTCAATGGAATCAAGGAAAAATTTGTCGTTTCATGAAAAACTCCAATTAATGAAATTAGGGAAATTTTAGTGGATTAAGATTGGGAGAGTGGGGACACAGTCTCCTCATCTTCATTTACAGTAGTCCAAAGAGCTTTTGGGGTCCAAAAGCTTCCCAGTGGGGAGTTGTGATCAGGAGATCAAGTCATATGCTCAAAAATGAAAGTGCTTGAAACAGGTCCAAACTTGAGCGACCAAAAAGGTCTTGTTGTTGCGATTCTGGTACCGTGAAAAGTTCAAAAAACTAATGTCGTATGAGGAATCTATCGAGTTCTGTTCATTTTCCCAAACAATAAAATTTTGGTGACTGGATGCCCAGTCAGCTTGCATGTACAGTTAGTGGAATATTCTCGCAATATTCCATTTTTGTCTGAGCCAATATGGTGGCAACATGTGGCACTTTGTGGGCCACTGGATGTTGAGGGCATGGAAGGATCTTAGCCATTGGATTTGTTTGTAGGTGGTGAATGATTGAGTGACACATGGCAAGCCTGTAGGATGCCACATTTCCTCATAATAGTTTGGTAAAATTTGGTGGAGTCGATGGGGGTTGAACCTGCGGCCTCCTGTCTGCTTGTAATAACTTTTACCAATCTGCCTATCCAAATTTTCTTATCGTAAAATGGACACCGTTTAATATTATGGTTATGTGTTTTCACATTGGGGGCTTGGGAGGCTAGTCTTGAAGGGCCAAACCCCCCTCCATACGCCCTTGCGCTATATCTATTGTCTACACTTCATCTGGCCACCAAAACCATAATCATCGGCCCCAACACTTGTTCACATGTGATATATGTAAGTCGCAACATAAAACTTCAGACTCTTGCAATTACATTAACTGCAGACTTCGGCAGTTACGGTGGATCCAATCACATGACACCGTGCCAACATCGCAGCATTAAACTTAACGTGCAACACTATCCAAACCAACAGTGAAGTCTTCGGTCGCATTTCATTGTGACATTTGTTACGATGGTTAAACAAAACCGTAACTCCAACGGGTTCTACGGTGTCACAAGGCACGTTAAAAGAATTTAAATGTCGTGGTTAGAGAGGGAACCATAACTCCTGGTTCCAAGGAGTATGGTGGAATTCAACACAGTTTTTCACAGAGGTCACATGGTGCGGGTTATGTCGTCTATTTCCACGAATTAATGGAACTCCAACACTTCAGGTTCCACTCCTTTTATGTTGCAGAATTTTAAATCTTAACCGCGTAGTTTGGGGGAGGTTGGCATGTGGCAACCCCCGCTCTTAACCTTAATGTAAATGAAAATGGTTAGTTGTTCAGCAGAAATTATTCCACCAACCCTATTTTTAGGGATTAACTAAATATGACTACAGCTAACTGCCAGTCCTCCATAGTTAGTGGAGATTTTCTAGCTGACATCGCGAAAAATACATTGGGAGGTCAATTTTCGAGCAATTTTGGTGAAACAAGAGTCTACCTAGACTAATTTGAGTATTCTAGAGCCATTGGTGTAGAGAAAATAGCCATTAGAGGCCTATAAACACATGTAATTTATAATTTTTAGCATAATGACAGAGAGGGACATGCCATTGGGACCTGGACCAGCAGATGTAGCCCAAAAGCGATGAACTACTTCATCATGCCTACTGTGTAAAACTTGTGTGTGAATGTCTTTCTCTAGTTTGAACTATCGTTCAGTTTTTTTAAGGCTTATTTACATGCTTTAATTTCACTAATTCATCAATATTTCATGGTTAAATCTCTTATTCCTTAAGCAAACACATGAAGAGAAATTGTACATGTTTAATTAACTGAAAGGACACTTAGCATAGCAAAACTAATACACTCCTTTTAGATCACTCTTGCAGCCTTACACTGATGCATCTTAAACTTTTTCAGAAGATTCCTAACATACTTACTCTGTGATAGAAAAGTTTGTCCTGAATCTCTCTAGATCTCTAGACCCAAACAGTAGCAAAGCTCACCAAGGTCTTTCATCTCAAAAATTTGTGACATATGCACCTTGATTTCTTCAATGATTTTATTTGCATTTCCTATAATAATGAGATCATCTACATATAAATAAATCAAAACAATTCACCCCCTTTCATCAAACACAATATAGAGATTGGAGTCATTTTTTCTTCTATTATAGTTGTGTTGCAGGAAAAATGAATTAATTTTATCATACCATGAACTTGGAGCCTATTTTAGTCCATATAAAGCTTTCTTTAATCTACAGACTAAACTTTCTTTTCCTTCTTTGATAAACCCCTCAGGTTGCTCTAAATAAACTTCCTCTTTCAAATCCCCATTTAAGAAAGCATATTTAACATCTAGTTGTTGCATCATCTAGTGATGTTTAGTAGCGAATCAATTTTATCATACCATGATCTTGGAGCCTATTTTAGTCCATATAATTATTTCTTCAATCTATAGACTAAATTTTATTTTCCTTGTTTGACAAACCCCTCAGGTTGCTCTAAATAAACTTCCTCTTTCAAATCCCCATTTAAGAAAGCATATTTAACATCTAGTTGTTGCATCATCCAGTGATGTTTAGTAGCTAAGGCAATTAACATTATGATTGTATCAAGTTTAGCTACCAGTGCGAATGCTTCCTCATAGTCTATACCTTCTTTTTGTGAATACCCCTTTGCAACCATCCTGGCTTTGTATTTATCTATGCTCCCATCTATTTTAAATTTGGGCTTGTATAACCATTTGCAACCTATGGTTTTCTTTCCCTCAAGTAATTCAACTAACTCCCAAGTATTTTTCTTAAGAATTGATTCATGTTCCTCTTCCATGGCTTCCCTCCATTCATTATATTGAGTCGATTATTTATAACTAGAGGGTTCAACAAAATTTAGCATGCTAGTTATAAAAGCATTATCTCTATATCTTGCTGGAAAATGCATTTTCCTACCTGATCTCCTGGGTGTCAGAGTGGAAACCAACCTGATCTGATTCTCCATTGATGGACTTGGTTCGATAGTTGTATCTGAACTTTCTGTTTCTTCCTTTTTCTTCTCTTGTTGCTGCTCATGGCTTTCTCCTATTTCACCATTCCCTTCGTCCACCAACAAAGGAATATCCCATTCATCATTGGTGTCTACATTTTTTCCATCATGTACCTATTCATGAAACACTACATCTTTACTCGCAAAAAATTTATGAGTAGAGGGATCAAATAATTTGTAAGCTTTAAATTTTGCATTATACCCAACAAAGGTGCATTTTATGGCCTTTGAATCTAGATTCCTTCTATCCTCCTTTGGTACATGGGAAAATTATTTGGATCCAAAATTTCTTAAAATTTTCTTAACTTCGGGTTTAAATTCTAATAGAGCTTCAAAAGAAGTTTTAAATTCAACACTCTTTGTAGGAATCTCATTTTTCAAATACACTGCAATCTTTATTGCTTCAACCCAAAATATGTTAGAAAGATTCTTACCTTTCAACATACTGTGAGCACATTCCATAAGGGCTTTATTTCTCTTTTCTGCAACCTCGTTCTACTGAGGAGTGTGGGGGATTGTAAATTGTTGTATTATTCCATGTTATTTGCAATATTTGCTGAAGTTAACCTTCCTGTACTCTCCCCCTTGATCCTAGCATAGAATCTTGATGTATTTACCTGTTTGCTTCTAAATTATGCTTCTAAACTACTTGAAATATTCAAAAGTATTCAAAAGTATGACTATTTTTGCTAAGAAAATATACCCACATAAATCTAGTACAATCATCAACAAATAATAGGAAATAATAAGCACCTCCCAGCAATCTTGACTGTATTGGCCCACATAAATCAATGTGGACTTAATCTAGTATATCTCTCTGTTTTCTATTAACATTAACATGAAACTCATCTTTGTGCATCTTCCCAAGAACACACGCTTCACAATCAACATGACTATGCTTTAAATCAAGAAGACCAATAACCATACCTTTATTCTGAAGAAACAACAAATAATTGAAATTAATATGGCCAAATATCTGATTCCATAAGTCTATTGTTGTCATACCCGATGCTGTCGACGCTTGATGTGGCACACTTCTCACATTCAGCTTGTAGAGACCTCCCACACAAATACCTTTTGCAATGGTCTTCCTAGAATCTAGCAAATCTTTAACACCAAAATATGATTTATAAAATTCTAACTTAAGGGTCTGATATGTTATCATTGAAAAAGAAATCGGATTCTTATTAATGTCAGGTACATACATCACATTCTAAATGTGCCTAATATTTCCACAAGGCAGAATTACAGGATCATTACCATGTCCTTTTATTGGGTACGCTTTGTCATCACCAAGGTATATTTTTGCTCCAGTGCTAGTTTCCTTGAAGTCCTCAATCTGTTGTCTATTATCTATGATGTGGGTGGACACACCTGAATCCACATACGACGTATCTCCTTCATCCTTCTCATCAGATTCAGCCATAAAAAATCTTATATCTTGGTTATAGTCATCATCTGCAAAGTGATATGCATGTCTCTTGTTTCTTTGCTAACCTTCATCAAATTTATTATTTCGACAATCTTTAGCCATATGGCCAATTTTTCCACAGTAAAAACATTTTAATGGTGGATCATTCCTATTTTCGTGACATACCTTGAGATGGATTCAGCCCATACTGTGTTGTTCCTCCACCTCTCTTACCTTCGTTTCCTTTTTCTCTGAATGGATTATTCTTCACCATTAAAGCTAGGTCTAAATTTAGGGGTTTAAGTGTCGTCCATGTTTCCTCCTCTTGCATGATAATCCCTTTCAATTCTTTGAATTTGGGGGCTTTATCGCTCTCATTCAAGCCTGTTATAAACATCCTGTTGTTATCAGTCATACCATTCATAGTAATTATTACCAGATTAGTATTACTTACAGCCTCTCCAATGTCACCAAGCTTGTCTTTAAGGTCCTTGATGCGTGAGATGAATGCAACTATTGTCTCATTATCCTCCATGTTGATGGAGAGAATCTTGATTTTAAAGAACAATTGGTGATTTGCATTTCTGATTTCGTACAGGTCTTTGAGGGTTGTCCAGATTTCGTTTGCAGACTTACAGTCTCTAATGTGAGGGATGATGCAGTCTCTGACTATGATATTCAACATCGTTCTCAACCTGTTCTCCCTCTTCTCCCACTCATGTAATTTCGTCATTGTTGCGCTTGCTGCAATTGTAGGTTTCACCTCATCTCCATTCACGATCCCCCATGCACTATGCCCTTCCAACATAGTGTGTAGCCTGAATTTGAAATTATAATAATTGGAACCATAAAGCTTGTTTCTCTCATTCAAGTATACCTCGATGAGATTTTTCATCTTGACAATAAAAAAATGACCTCCAACAATTGACAGAAAACCAGATCCACGAACTGATCTACCCCAGATCCATAAAAACAACAATTTCAATAAGCAGATCTACCTAATCTTCGATAACTCTATTAGGCTAGTCTGTGCACTGCACTACGGGCTCATGGGCTCCTCTGCCATGGCCTCTTCTACTCCGAGCTCATGGGCTCCTCTGTCACGGATCACACTTATAGTGATCCTCACACATTATCATTGATCTTCTACTACCTCCAATGCCACGACTCTCTGGCTCATCTGACATGATCTCACTGCATATGCAGGCATGATATCTATGGCTCAACAGATATAATCGCTCTGACTTCAATCGATGTTTTGTATCACGAGCTCTCTGGCTCCACGGTACTCTACAGTACGAGCTCTCTGGCTCTTTCAACATGATCTCTCTAGCTCAACGACACTCCAAAACATGAGCTCTATGGCTCCTCCTAACATGATCTCTTTGTCTCCTTCAATCCGAGTGGACTCGCTCCTCCAATCACGAGCTCTTCGGCTCTTCTTTCAGTAGGTGCACCTTAATCATGCAGAGGCTACACTATTTTGGTTAGACAAAAAACTGGTAAGCATTAGAGGAAATCCAAGCCTAAAAGTTCCCATGAAATTTTCATATAATTTCCATGTCATAATATGCAAACCAATAAATATTATTTAAATTTAAAAGAGGTACACGTAAATATTTTGGAGGGAAAAGAATAAATTTTTAAATTTTTTTGAGCTTATCTCCTTATCCGTTTACCCAAATTTTATGTGTAGACACTCCTTGGATGAAAAATTAGATTCCACATCCAATGAGTACCCATTATGCATACTTTTGAGAAGACCCAAATTGATAAAAATTGAAGATATATTAAAAAACATATTGAACACGCTTTTTTAATGTATCTTAATTTTTTTTTATCAATGCGGGTCTTTGAAAAAGTATGCATATGGGTACTCGTTGGATATGGAATATAATTATGCATCCAACAAGGGTCTACATTTGAAATTTGGGTAAGCTGATAAGGAGATAAGCCAAAAATACAAGTAAAAAAAGTAGTTTTGTTCTTTTCCCTCCAAAATTTATAACTCTTATTTTATTATTTTAACTATTATTTTATTTTTTTTCCTTGGGAGTCCACTTCTAGGCATAAATTTCCTCTAATGTGTCATCACTTATCAGCATGGTTTCTCAGATCAAGTCCGCACTTATTTTCAGGATCAACGCCTTTCTTTGTCACGGATCCGCGCTAATCGGCGCATCTGTGAGGGGGACGAACGCGTTGATCAGATTTTCTTCCAGAAAACAAATAAACACATAGCCTCACTCAGGCTACCCTCAGCTCATCAGGGGCTTATCCTATGCCACCTGGATATTCACAGAGATCAAAAGCACTCTAGCTTTGATTCAACCCTGCAGCTCTGATACCATGATAAAATTGGCATATTAAATTAATGAAAGTTGTACTAGTTAGCTCTACTCTGAGAGACTACACCAAGAGGGACTGAGTCTCCAAGTTTCTCTACATTCTCATTACAAATCAAACAATATATAGGTTACATGCAAATAGGGAAGTTAGAACCAATACCTAGAAAGTAGGAACAAACCCCTAACCTAAGGTTCTTGTGAACCGATTCTCTCTAATTAAGTTTCTCCATTATCTTCAACATGGTCAATGTTGGATGTCGATCAGAGAAATTTAGTGGTGGATTCCTCATGTCCATGTATATAGTTTAAAACATACTAATTTTATAAGTGTTTAGGCTCTATATAATAAAGTTCACACTAATTTCATAAAATAATGAATATTTGTGTTTTTTTTCAATGCGATGTCGTGATAATTAGGAATAATAACAATTTTATGAGTGTGAATGTAAATTTACGTCAAGGATTGGGTTTATTTGGAGGTTAGTTTCTCTGTGATTGGTTAGTTTAGTTATTTTTTTAAGAAAGTGTTATATAAAATGTGTTTTTTTTTTTTTTGTCCTGTCAATTTAGATTGGGAGTTGTTAATTTGCAATATTATTTATTTTAAAAATTATATAATTTAAATATTGAATTAATAATTATGGTGTATTATTGGTATTTTCTTTCATATGTAATGGGGTTGGAAGAATCATAATAAAATAATAATAATAATAATGGAGATTAATCAACATAATGTGCGTTATGTTTACTATACTATTAAATAAAAAATTTATATTTTTATATGTATATATGTATGTATGGGGTAAAGTTAGAAAGTTTATTTATATTAATTTATAGTAAAAGTCATATATTAGTGATATATAGAAGCTATTTGTTTGCCACTTAGAAAACTAGATCACTTGTTTAGTTTCAAACTTTTAATATTGCCAAAGCTATAAACCTATCATTTAACTTAAAAATATAACTAAAAAAAGTGGATTATTAAATATTACCAGTTAGAAGAACACTAGTGTGACTATAACAAACTATAAGGCTAATTTGATCATGTTACAGTGAGGGAGATTCAACCAATGCTTGCAATTTTCTTAGCCAAAAAAAGGACTTTGTTATGCAACTTCTACACTTTTATAGTATGATGCAGAATAATGTCTCTTGCTGATTATAATATCTCTCAATGAGGACTCCTCAAATTTTATATGCCACTAAAGATTGAGTGCTTCATGTATACACTCTATCAAGATCAAGTAGAAGTGTCATTCCTAGGCATCTAGCTCCTAGTATCTCTAAAGTTCCCATCTCTGGAATCTAGCTCCTAGTATCTCTAACTACCTCCTTATACGGGAAGGAATCTATCTCAAAATCAACCTTTCTCTTCCAACTAATAACTCATAAATGGTTTTTCTGACTATATATTAAATCACATCCATATAAATAACAATCAGAGATAGGAGGCAAACTAATGAAAATAAAACTCATGAGGAGCATCAAAATTTACAGAGGAATACTCAATACTAATTACCATAATGACCTTAGGAGAGTTTCCGAGATTCAGTCAGTAGGGAAAGTGCCTCGCAACTAGGTTGAGCGAGTCCAAGCCTAAATCCATCAACTACAGAGGAGACCCTGGTAATGGGAGCACAATGGTAGGAACAAGGGCATAGTCGATGCCTACTAAAGGTTGTGAAGAATCCGAATTTTTTCATTCTAAACAATTGGTTGGAGAAATATCGCCAGTACATGACATATCAGCCTTAATCGGTAATTTCATGGGAATCTAGCCAAGGGAACAACAAATCGTCCAATGGATCTAGTCTAAATGGAACCATAGGGGACCGATATAGCTAATATTATGAAAAAAACGTTTTTTCATGGTCATTTTTGCAAACATAGAAAATAAAAAATGAGTATTTGAAAATGTGTCATACTTCATGAACAATTTTGGGTTGTTTATCATAAATTAGGAGGAATGATATAAAAGGAGAAATAAAATTTTTAAGAAGCCCTAGTTTGGGTTCGCTTGTTTTCTCCCCTAGAATATTTCTAGGAACAAAATATTCCTGAATGGATTGGAAATGAAATAGGAGAGTTTGTAAAAACCTTGGAAATAATGAAGAGACAACATCATGCAATATATGCCCAAACCCGTATCCACATTAATATTTATCACCCTTTCCAAAAATCAATGGATTTGGAGTGCCACGACTCTATCTAGACCCGGTCAATGGATTACAAGCGTGTTCCCTTCAAGTGAAATTTTTTTCATGAGTATGGTCACCTATTTCAAGACTTCCCATTGACCATAGTGGAAGAAGCCCAGAATGCGCAAAAAAACAAGGATGAATAATGCTTCCAATTGGTGGGTGGAAGATGAAACCACACTATGCCTAATCATCCTCCTCAACCTAGTGCTCGTCAGGGTCCCCGGTAACAAGATACTTCCCCTACTCCCCAAGAACAGGAAAAACCCACAAAAGTTGGGGTTAACAACCCCTTTATATAATTGGAGAACTTGGAGTCAGTAAATGAACCTACATAACAACTATCTTTGTTGGCTCTTCAAGGAATGGATGTGGATAAATAACACCCTAAAAATATATAAAAGTTGAAGAAAAAATAAAGACCCTAGAAGACCTAGAAGAAGACCTTATATTGAAGGAGATCCTTATCCACAAAAGCAAGGTAATAGAAGTTGAGGAAACAAATAAAATATTGGGATATGATGAGTGCACAATTCTTGAATTTTTTAGGGTTTAGATTAAATCAAATTTCAAACATATCCCCTCTAATCATCTCATTCACTCTAGGAATCTGTTATTTCAATAGTGTGCACGATTAACAAAAATATATGGACATCATGGATCACGGGGTTCAAGCAAAGAGGGTGGCATCTTGTCCCTCAAAAAATTAGATAAAAGTTCAATAGAGAAAGGGGGAAATGGGAGGAAGTCGAAAAATGATTCTCTACTGAATTCTAGGCAGATGGGTCAATTGACAAACTACTTCCCTCGTACCCTAACCCTTACCCAATGAAAATAATCTTATGGAACATACGGGGCTTAAACAATAAATGTATTCTTCACTCTCTGAAGAAGAAAATTAACATGACTAAATTAGATATTATATTATTGCAGGAGACTAAGATAATAACAGTGAAACTCGAGGAGGTGAGTCAACTATGCTAGGGAGGAAGTGAATTCATGATGTTTGATGTGTTTGGTGGGTGAGGAGGTATTGTGGTGATATCGAACCCAAACCAAGTTTTATTCTAGGACTGGATAGGTGTGCATCATAGTCTATCAGGAAGGTTCTGATGTCTTCAATTTGACTCATGAATATGTTTGATGGTTTTTTACGGCCTCCCAATCCACAGGAAAAAGATCTTTACCTTAAAGAGATGACTAGACTCATGTCGTGCTTTTCGAATCTTGCATGGATCATTAGGGAGGATTTCAACATGATCCAGCATTTGGAAGAAAAGAGGGGGGAGTGAGGAAGCTAGATTGAGGATCTTCTTTTGAGACACCTATTAATTGAAGCATTCATTATGCCCACCTTGAGCTCCGATCATTGGGCAATATGCCTGGATATCACTATTCACTCCCGTCCCAAAAATAGGCCTTTTATATTTGAAGGATTTTGACTTCGCCATATAGGATTTATGGATGAATTAAAGGAGTGGTGGGAAGACCTCAGGGTGCCAAAGGGATAAAAAAAGGCATACCTTCCAAAGGAACTTAAGGCCCTCAAACTAAGGATCAAAATGTGGAGCAAAGAAGAATTCGGGAACATATTTGAGGAAAAGATAAAACTAGACGAAGAGATGGAGATATATTGAAGCTAAAATCATTTGATAGGTGAGATCTGAGGCCTTGGAATTAGAGGAAGGTCACCTAATAAATAAAATTGAAGAGCATGGTCAACAAGAAGAAGCCTTGTGGTGTCAAAAGTCTAGAATCCAATGGTTGTGAGAGGGTGAAAGAAACACCAAGTTCTTCAACCGGTCTATGATTAGCCATCGCCATTATAATCGCATTACTTCTCTCACTTCAAGTGAAGGAATACATTTATAAAACCACCTTGAGATGGAGCAAGAATTGATCTCTTTCTTTTTGAATCTATTGGAAAAATACGAGTAAGATTGATCAACAGACATAGAGTGGGTCACTCAATGCATCCCTAAAATGGTAACAGATGAACATAATGTGGCTCTAATGTGAAAATTAATTATTGAAGAAGTGGAAGCCATAATTAAGGATATGTCTGTCAATAAATCCTTTGGCTCAGATGACTTCACCTCCAAATTCTTCTAGGTTTGCTGGCCTTTCCTAGCGGCTGAAATAGTACATTTGGTGGAAGAATCACAATGGAATCACCAAGTGTGGTCCAGTTTGAATGCTAAATTCCTTACCCTTGTTCTAAAATATAATGCTTCTAGTGATCCTAGTGGCTTATGTACCATACCCCTCTATAACTTGATCTAGAAGATCCTCTCCATTGTTCTTGTTCATTGCCTGAAGCAAATCTTGTATCAAATCATCAACCCAGAGCAATGTGGTTTTGTGGGGGGAAGACAAATCCTTGATGTAATTGTGTCTTCCTATGGAGTCATTCATTCTCTTGGGAGAAGTAAGCGACCTGGTATACTAGTGAAGTTGGACCTTTCAAAATCCTACGACTGCCTAATATGGCACTTTTTACTATCGGTTTTGAAGGCATTTGGATTTAAAAAGGATTGGACTTGCTCAATCTGTTCTATTATATCCACTCCATTACTCTCAATTATTCTTAATGGTGGCCCCTTGGAAACATTTAGATATTTGTGGGGCCTATGGAAAGGAGACCCAATCTCCCCATTCCTATTTATCATTTTCACAAAAGGATTGGGGTGTTTAATCAATTTTGTAGTGCAAGTAAATTAGTTGAAGGGGCTTCACCTCCCAGGTATGAATCTAACCATGACTTGTCAAAAATCTGTAGAAGGAAATTTTTTTTATGGAGAGCCTATTTTCTGGGAATAGTTGCATTGGACAAGATTGTTGCTCAATTCGAAGCCACCGCAAGTATGCTCATAAACAAAGAAAAGTCACATCTTTATTTTTTCCATGATCCAAAGCCTGTGCAGAGTAATCTAGCCTGTATCCTTGGATTTTCAAATGATTCGCTTGCCTCGAAATACATATGAGTCCCTTTAGTTTATAATATTATATGTATAACATGTTTGAGGGACATTGGTAATAAGTTGTTAAAATTTTTTCCCAATTAGACTTTTTGGGTGCTCAATTTCGCTGGTTGAGCCACTCTCCTTAAATAATTCCTCAAATTTATCACGATGTATAAATTGACAATTCTCTCAGCCCCCAAATGCATATATAAATACATGGTTTCAACTTCTTTTAGTAAGGATCCAACCTGGAAAAGAAATGGTCTCTAGTGGAATGAGATAATCTCCACATCTCAAGGGCTCTTATTGGTTTGGGTCTACGTGATTAGGAGGAACTAAATTAGATTATGGGAGCGAATATCTGGTGGTGCTGGATACAATTAGGCATGAAATAATGGAGAAATATTTGGACCCAAAAATATGGACAAGGAAGATCTTAGACTACTCTCCCTTGTGGCCCTTCAATGCCTACAGGATCTACCATTTGGAGTTTGGTTAGCTGAAAAAACCACATTATCTATGATCACGTTTTTTGGGAAATTAGGAATGGAACTTTCACTCTCTTCTAAGAGGATTCCTTACAGTAATTGTCGTGCTTGGACCCGAGAAATAACCTGCAAGGATTAAAATAGATGTTGGACCATAAAAATATAACAACGTTGGTAGAATTCTAAAAGAATGACACCAATCAAACAAAATAGCATGTTTGGAAAACAGATTGGGACCGAAATTTGGAGGGATATCCCAAGGATTGGGAAACCTTGAATCAGATGCTTCAAGAAAGACACATCCCTATCTCACATGCCTCCAACAAGATCCAATTGGGTTACAAGTATTTGGGATCATTCTCAATTAAAGAGGCTTACCTTATTAAGACCAACATTCATGCCTTGTTGCATGAAATTTTCTGTGATTTTTTTTTTCATTGGAAGCTATGGAAAAAAGCCTCTCATTTCCTATGGTTGGTTGGACATAAGAATATCTTAACATGGGATCAAATGATCAGAAAGGGTTTCGTTGGACCGTATCAATTTATATTCTGAAAGAAGCATGAAGAAAAAATGCATAATCTGTTGAGAGCCTTCCCAATATCTGAGGAAGTGTGGGTAGAAGCTGGTATCCTTTTTGGATGATTTCAGTAGGCTTGTGATGATATTCTTTCAATAATTGATAATTGGTAGTGATCCCGCTTCAAGAATTATATTGTTAATAGAGCATAGATCCTAGTCCTGGGATTCCTCCTCTCAAATAAATGGAAGGAATGAAACAAAGTCACTTTTCACAATGAAAATCCCTCCAACCTTTCCATATGGAAGACTATAAAATAAAGCCTCAGTGAAATCATTCTCATGGAAAAATGAGGGGACAAGGATTGGAAGGTTGATCCTACTGAAGTGGTGATTCTCTCTCTTCTTAGTTTGTCCCCTGAGATGATATTTCCTCATGCAACAACTGTGACAGATATCCCATTGACCTCGCCATCAGTATTTTCCAAGCCCCCTATGGGTTTCGCCAAAATTAATTTTGATGGGCCTCTAAAGGCAACCTAGGCCTGCCAGGTTTTGGAGGGATGATTCGTGACTCCCTTGGTTCCCCATTAGGAATATATGCAGGGTATTATGATGTGACATCGAACAATGTTTCAGAGTTAATTAGCTAGGAGAAAGGCCTCCTCCTCGCTCGAAGACTTGGATGTTCTAAGATTCAAGTTGTATGAGATTTGAAAATTATCATACATATGGTACAAAAAAATGTTAATTGCTGCCCCCACCCCCCTCCAAGCTTGTGCACAACTGGAGATTGGAGTCACAATTGGGAAGGATAAATACTCTTATAAACATGTTCTCATATGTTATCACAACTCACACTTTGAGAAGTAGCAACAAGGTAGCATACTCACTCGTGAATTGGGGTTCAACGACAAGACATCATGACATTTCCATAAGTTGGCACTTGGATTTCAGCTCAACTGACCTAAATCTAGGAAGTGAGACCAATATCTCATAGTTAATTGATGAATACAAAGCTCCCTCTGGTGCGGGTGGGAAAATGGGTGGCCATCTATCCTCGGGGTTTTCCCCTCAAGGCATGCGATGACAAGCTCCAAGACCGTTAGAGATTAATCAAATGGGATGTTTATCATCTAAACTATCTAAAATCATTAGCAGGTGATATAATGGTCCACAAGCATAATGGAAAGGTTGAAGAGAATCAATATATGAGTGTTGGGTTGAGGGAGGTCAGGTTGAGCATTAGTGAATATGTGTGCTCGCATGGGAATTGGGGCAAACGGTGAAGCGCAATGGTAACCCGTCATGCGATAGTTGGCTTTAGGTTTGGTTCCTAGGTTTTCAATTGGGACCTTGGAGCAAAATCAAGTATTGTTTTAGGTCCTTGTTGTGGGGTTGGTTCAAAATGTGGGAGCTTCAGCTTCATATTGTGATGTGGTGACCCTTCATGCCTAGGACCTTATGCATTATAGGTAACCATTTCTCTTTTCTTATGGTCTTCCTATGTGATCATGGATCTTGCGGTGTTTGGTCTTTTATCACAGTTGTGTTTCCTTATTAGTGTGTGGAAGTGGGCTCGCAAAAGTTACTAGTTATGGGTTACTATCTTTGGAACACATGTTGGGGGTCTTCTATGTCTGTGGTGCAATGGTTATGCCGACTGGCTCTTGGGTGGTAAAATATTTTCATTTTACCACAAAATTGAGTTCATTTATGTCTAGCCTCTCCTGAGTCTCGCCTATTTCTAGTTTCCATCACTAGGATGCATTATTATTCTAACATTCTTGGTTGGGCATCATTGTGTTGGGAGTTTCGGCTTGGGGAGTGATGTGGTTGAGATATTTATAATCTGACCTTTCCTTTACTCGTGGTGCAATTTTCCTGGGGCTGGACAAGAGTACAACCACCCTTGGTCAGTGTGGGTCATGTCTTGTCTTTGGGTGTGTTTCCCCTAATCTGTGTTGGGTACTTGGATCTTTATGTTAGGCTTCGGTAGGTAGCACTTTTGGGATACTCGTGGTTTGTACCGCATACTCAAACTGGAATTTTTTTGTGCATCTAGTCATGTCTCGTCAAATCGGTCGTCCTCATCATGGTGGAGGGAAACAAGGCTCTGTAGTGCATTGCGCCAATAGTCATAACTCATAAATGGAAGACTCAACCAACGTGGAGCATGAAGGGGAGGTGGCACATGCCCAAAGTTGCTCCCCAATAGATGTGGATGCACCAAAAACTTTGGGATCAATAGTTGAGTAGCTCCAAGGAGTCCAAGATGACCTCAATATCCTAGGGAGCATAAATACGAAGATAGAAACGAGATAGTGTCTTACATGAACGCCATCTAGTTTAGCCAAAATGAAATTTTGGAATAGTTGGATATCATTCGTCAAAGCCAACGTCGTACTAGTGACCACTTGATTTGGAAGTTGGAGTCAAGCATATTGATTTTGACATGCATGATAGATCTGACCTATTTGCAGCAACTCCTATGCTTCCTCCTCAATCACCTTCGTGATATGATTCTTACAAATTCTTTGTTCATTTTGTCTCTTTTTTTGCTTATATGGCTAATCATCCTACCATAAATAATGGTTCAATGGAAACATATTCTGCATACTTTGGCTCTCCTAGCTAAAAAATATGGTCGGAGTGAAGCAAGAGGAGTTATTGAAACACATTTGGTACTAAGCATTTTCATGATAATATAACATAGAACCTTTGACTAACAAAATAAAATAAAAAATTATATATATATATATATCTATATATATATATATATATATATATATATATATATATATATATATATATATATATATTCTCATACTTATTATATTTGAAAATTTCAACTTTATAGAAAAACTATATAAAAAAATAATTTTTATAATAATTCTTTTCTAATATAAAATATCATACTTATTATTATGGTATTTTTTCCTAGCTAATATGAATCTTGAGATAAGTGACACACCTACCTAATGTGTGGGTTGAGTAACAATGACATTTAAGTGCTCAAGATTTCACTACCCCCATGTCACACCATCCATGGGTGTGTTTTTTTTTGTAAGTTAGAAGCAGTATATTAAATCAAGAAACAGAGGTTACATGAGTGTACAAAAAGGCCTGAAAACCGGTAGCCATGGAGTGCCACAGGCCTGCTCCTTTGCGAGCTGACAATTAGACTGAGTATTCTTGAGCCATATATAGCCTTTCTTTGTAGGAGCACCACACCATGAACAAAAACTACAGGCCAACCACGCAGGGTTGCCTGTGAAAAATGAGAAACTGACCAAAAATTTACTAAAGGCCTGAGGACAGCCTGGCACATACTGACTAAAACTAGTAACAGACATAGACATAGATATAGACATAGTCATAGACATAGTAAACAGACAGGAAATAAACCAGAGAGATAGCATAAACACCACTGAATGGGATTTGAAGCTCCAGATTGTCCCACAGCGCTTGGACTTGCCTCCTCGCCACCTTTTGGTTGAATCCTAGGCTTGAACCGTCGAATGATGGTAGTCTGTGAGTCATTCATTGGGATTTCAATGGATACGTTGAGGACATGACGGAGATAGAGATCGAACTGATGAACGAAATTATCCAGAGCCTTGTTGTGCATGCGAAGTTCCTCTGTTAGTGAATTGAGGGAAATTTCCAGCTTGTCCAGCCGCGCAGTGTTCTTGGTAGAGGCCATGGAGGTTGCTGCGAAGGTCTCCTTAACCGTTGTTCCCTGCATTGCAATTTCCTTCCCTAGCATGGTCTTCATCTTCCAGGCAACTGCCTGGGTTTGCAGAAATTGCGTGTTGTGAGTAGAAGGTGTCCCAAGGTCGACCAATCAGTCGACCTCTTCACTAATAGCATTGTCATCGATCCGAGCCTGAGATTTGTCCACCTCTTCCTGCAGCACTTCGATCGTTTGCTTCCCCCTTTTGAAACCATCCATGGGTGTGTTATCATGGTTTTAATAAAAAATTAATATAAAAATGTTTGTATATATAGAAATGTAAATTTTATATGAATATAAATAATATTATTAAAAACTAGTATAAATATATCTTAATTATGAATCTACTAAGTACTTGAAGCAATTAAAATTTTGAAGTATAAAAACTTTCTCAAATTTTACACTCAAAAACAAATTTTCATGTTAATAGATTTGATCCCTCTCAAAACCTAATAAATATAAAATTAAAATAAATTTATCACAATAATTTAAAATTTAAAAGTTGTGCAATTCAATGACTTATTATAAACATATTATGTATTCAAATTTTATATGTAATAAACAATGATTTATAATTTATTTCATAACTAAATATTTAATTATTAATATTTAAAATAATCATATTAATTTTTTTATTTACCCATAAAAAAAATTAAAATTATTTGTCTATTCACACAGTATTAAAGATTTTTTTTAAAATAATTATATAAAAACAAAAGTATAATTGATATTAACATCAATCAAATACCAAAGTTAAATGAATCAAATACCAAAGTTAAACAAAATCATTTAAAATTTTGTGTCAATTAAAAAAAACATTTCACATGAAACCATAAATAAAGATATATCTTGACATTATACCATTAAAATTGAGAAGAAAGAGAAATATGTCTAAATATATAAGATGAAATTATATATAAATATATTTTGATATATAAAAAATCAAATTATAATTTTGATGAAATAAAAATAGACTTTAATATATAATTAAATTTGAAAATTTAAATTAAAAAGTATATTTTATTTTCTTAATATTTATTATTAAAAACTTTATTGATAAATATATTGTAAAAGTTTTTTTTTATTAAACTGGTGAATGGATGAAATTTCATTTTTTTAAAGAGAATATGTTATCCAATCATTAAATATAAAAGAGATTTTTTTTTAATATTTAATTATTATTGAGTTTTGATTATTTTGTTGAATTTTTTTATATTTTTTATAAAAAAAAAATTGAACCCAAAATCCAAGGACTAACTTTCACTAACTAAAATATTATTAGTAATGGGAGATATTATTGCTAATGCAATTATGTAACAGAGGGAAAACGAAAAAAAACAGAGATATTATTGCGAATGCAATTATGTACCGAAGCTAAACGAAAAAAACAAATGAACAATAATGAAGTCCAATCCGTCCAATCATTGGAAGTGTGACACTGGGAATTCATGCCACGTCTCTTTAAATTCCAATCACCGAAGTGTGGGACTTCATGGTAAGCTCTATTTAGTGGTGGATTCCTCATGTCCATGTTACTAATTTTACAAGTGTTTAGGTTATATAAACTAAATTTCATATTAATTTCATAAAGTAGTAATTATTTGTGTGTTTTTTCAATGCGATGTTGTCATAATTAGGAATAACAACTATTTTATGAGTATGAATTTAGTGTGAATATAAATTTATAGTGAAATTGGGTTTATTTGGAGGTAAGTTTTTCTGATTAGTTAGTTTAGTTTTTTTTAAGAAATTATTATATAAATAATTTTTTGGGATTATTTTATGTTTAGTAAATTAAGATGAGGATTTGGTAATAATGATTTTATTTTGTTTTAAAAAATAATATAATTTAATAATAATAAAAAATTTGAATCAATAAATATGATAGGTTATTGGAATTTTTTCTTATATGTAATGGGTTGGAAGATTTAGAATAGAATAATAATAATAATGGAAATTAATCAATATAATGTGTATTAAATTTATTATACTATTAAATAAACAAATTATTTGAGTTTAGTATAAAGTAAAGAAAATGTCTTTAGTGCCACTTTTTGGACTTTCGTCTAGAAGCTATTGGGTTGCCACTTAAAAAACCATATCACCTGTTGAATTTCAAAATTTTAATTTTGCCAAACTTATAAACATATCATTTAACTTAAAAATATAACTAAAAAATGTGGATTATTAGATATTACCAATTAGAATAATATCGTTGCCACTATAAAAAAATTGTAAGGCTAATCTGATAATTTTATAGTAAGGGAGAGTCCACGGATGCTCGCAATTTTTTTTGGCCAAAACAAAAACTATGCACTTTTCCCACTTTTATAGTATGATGGAGACTAGTGTCTGTTGCTAAGTATCATGTCTCTCAAAACTCTTCACATTCTATATACCACTAAAGATTGAATGCTTCATGTATACACTCTATCAAGATGAAGTAGAAGTGCCAATCTTAGGCATCTAGCTCCTGGTATGTCTAACTACCTCGTTAACTAGAAGGAATCTATGTCCAAGTCAAACTTTCTCTTCCAACTCATAAATTATTTGTTTAACTATATATTAAATCTCATCCACATAAGAATAAATCAAAGGAAGTTAACTAATGAAAATAACAGTCATAAGGAGCATCCAAAATTTACACAAAAATACTTAATAATAATTACCATAATAACTTTATTTAATAATATAATAGACGTGTTATTATTATTACTTTTAATATAATGTATCTGTCCTACTAATACATTTTTAAAGAAGATCTAAATAATCCAATATTACTCCATACAGTACATTGATAAGACATCTATTAATCTTTACAAATACATACAAACAATCTTTAGAAATTTTTTTTTGAAGTCCCTTTACAACCACACAAATCCACGACTTGGATGGCCATGATGTTCTGTTTCGGCAAAAGGTGCGAGGTCGAAACTCACCAAAAGGAAATGTCGCTACAGCTACAAAGTCTAGATAATGATATGAATGGACCCTATATTACACGCTTGTATTGAACTCGAACTCGAAAACTACCCTACGATTTTACTGAAAATTGTTAAGAACTCGAACTCGAAAACTACCCTACGATTTTACTGAAAATTGTTAAGAGGAACTACTCATTTATTTTAGCTTCTCAATATGGGCAGACTAAAACGAGTGCATCTTTTTAAATTGAAATATAGAAGACCACTCAAATTTGATCCCTGGCGGTAACTCTTGAATTACTCCCTTGGCCCTCCACGCTTCGTAAGACAGATCCCAGAGCTTCTCCTCCATCAATGCCTTCCTCCACAAATTGCACTGATCCACTATAATCTCTTCCACTTTAATCATACAGCGGCCAATTACATCTGCCAACAAACTCTCTATTACATCCAACATTTCTTCTATGTTGTGAGAATTACTTTTAATTCTTTCACACAGTTTGTACAAGCTCTTCCCTACAATTACTCCCTTCCAGTTCTTGGAGTCATATCCAGTATTAGTATTACTGATGCACCCCCCATTTTCCATTTGCTTCCCCAAATCTATGAGTCCCTGGAGAGCTTCTTTGGCATTTTCCACAGTTCTGGCTTCAAACTTGTTAATGGGAAGAGGCACGCCCAACAACTTGTGCCATTTTTTCAGACTCTGAAATATTATGTCTGCTTGTTTGTTCACCAATGCTGCTTCTGAATCTGAATTTTCAACAAACCCCATGATTCCCCATGCCTCGCAGCAGCCCTCTATACATTGTTCCATTGTATCTGTAGCAGAACCCAAAGAGAATCCACCATATTCTTGATAGAACGCAGAGAGTTCAATGATAATAGTGAGAAGCGAAACTGCAGTTATCTTTGCAGAGCTCTTCTCCATTTCGAGATCCCTTTGGATATGTAATTTTCTAAGACGCAATGTGAATGGATCGGTCGACCTTTGCATTGTTGTTTTTTCCAACAATGAAATCAGTGCCTTGCAATTTTTTCCGTGGGATTCTCCTTCTCTCATCCTCGTCTTCATCTCCTTCACCAACTTCTGATTAGCTATCCATACTCCCGCAGGATTCTCCCCCGGCATGTACATAAGAATGTCCAAGTATTTCACGAAGTCGCTATGATTTCTCAGCCCTACCAGTCCACCGTTGTTGTGCAGATTATAAAGCACCGAAAACTCCTGAGAAACTGAACCCATTAAAATCCCCCTTGTGTAGCGATTAGAGAAAATCATCTCTGAAATCAACCAACAAGTTTTGCACCCGGAGTTTCTGAAGAATCATAAGCGCAAACTTATTGATTGATCCTGCATCCATTTCCATCAATTCTTCTTGCAACTCAACCGTAGCTCTTGTCCAGAAATCCTCAACACTAAAAAATTGCTTGAGATCTAAAGCCTCCGAACCCATATGTCTTGGGTAGAATACAACGGCTGTGAGCCATCTCCAGCAAACTATCGCCCACCCAGGTAAGATGAAAATCCCTTGAACTACAATAATAATGCCTCTGAACCAGTCGTATGTTTCCGGGAATAATAATTCCCTTATGAAGATCAATCCCAGCATAGAAACTCCTAGACATAACACGACGCAAATCGTGACCAAGAAGCCTATGGAAGAAATCAAAACTGATCGGGCAACGATGTACTGAGGCTGGTGCGTCCGTGCTGTGATCCATGACCTTACCACCTGTTCTTCAACTGTTTCCCACCAAACCACTGATTCGGGGTTTCTGTTTTCTGATGTCGATGGTAACACCAAAATTCTCTGAGCCACTATGTCGTGAATACTTTTGCTAGCGAAAACGGCACAGTTGAGAAGGAGGAGGAGGAGGACAATCGAAACAAATATAATTATCTGAATAACCAAATACAAAACTAGAGCATAGAACCACGAACTGTGCTCAGTCCTATAACCTATGAATACTATAAAAATCTCGTAAGAAAGGTGAATAAGGACACCTGTGGCGCTGATATATAAGGCTAACATGTCAGTCCACACGTTTCGGCCGCCGGAGCGGGCGACGTCGGCCACCATGTTTCCAATGAACACACACGTAACAGCCCTTCCACTGAGCCCCATGAATACGTTTCTCCACAAAATATCACTGGACTTTTCTACGGATTCTAAGTTTAGTTCCTTGGAGTCTGAAATGTTGACAAGGGGCCGGCAAATCAATCCGAGCAACTGAAGACTGAGAGTCGCCAGGAATCCAGTGGGTTTTCTTGCGCTTTGAACGCCACGCATCCAGACCTAGCAGCAGCAATAGAGAGGCCGCACCAAACAACTGGCTCAACCAACTCGCTGTATCAGCAAGCCGAGGGAGGTAAGCCAAAGGGATGTTCGTTGGGGGAGCGGCCATGATTTTTACTTAGAAGCCACAATCATTAGCGTTTAGAGCTCAGAATCCAAAGAGTCAAGTAACGTTACACACCCGGGTAATGATCTTCAAGGATGTGTAGAGTGGAGATTTATAAACATCTTTATTAACTCTTAGGGGAGTTCGAGACGCATCTTTTAATTTTTGACTTTGGATGATGAAACTGACTTTTCGTTTACCATCAATATGATGGACAAACTTGATAAGAGGATTAACATCAATACGTCAGTGATCCTTCATTTATGTTAGTGAACGTTCCACTCACGAATAATTGGTTTTGTGATTAGATCTTATATCGAAATTTATACGACCCGTAAAACGAGTTTTAAAGTTTTATATTTATCTTAAGAAAAAGTTAATATAATAATGGTATATAGTTTAATTTAAAAAAATTAAATATCTAAAATTAATATATTTAAAGAGAAATCACGAGTATTCTTAAAAGTTAAATTAAAATTGAAAGAAATTATTAAAGATGTTATAAGTATAAATTGAAATTTTTAAAATATTTTTTGCAATATTATTTATAAAGTCGAAATAAATGTGATAGTTAATTAGCTAAAACTTATTTTGTCTCACTCATATTGGGTGTTAAATTATAGATTAGAATCGTGGTGGTTCATGAAATTATTCATTCTTTTCAAACCATCAAAAACAAAGGTATGATTATCAAGCTTGATTGATCCAAAATCTCTGATGAATTAAGTTGATATTTTTTTCACCAAAACCTTCTAGCTTTTGGCCTCTTGGAAACATGGACAGCATCAATTTGTTCTACTATTTTTCCATCTTTCTTATCTATCCTGGTCAACAGTTCCCCCTCATCTACCTTTAATCCATCTAGTAGCATAAGGCAAGGTGACCCTTTCACCCTTTGAGGAAGAGCTATTAAAGTAGTGGTTGCTAATTGAAAATTCAAAGGACTTGAGTTGTTTGGTGAAACACTTCTAACTTCCCATTAACATTTTGTCGATGGCACCATGTTAAATATGGGAAACCCAAAACTGAAGAAGCTTCAACATTCAAATATGTTTTGAATGAGTTCATGGAAGCCTCGAGAATAGAGATTAATTTTCACAAATCTGAAATTTTCTTTTTCAACAATCCTCTTGTTGTCGATGGTCATATTATCGAACTCTTTGGCTAAAAATGTACCAACCCTGAAATTAAATATTTAAGAGTCCCTCTTACTACCAATTCTATCAAGATGAAACGTTGGATTGATCTCATCCAAAAAACCACTAAGAACTTGGACAATTGGTCTTTCCGTTCTCTTAAGATATCTATTTGACTAGTGCTACTCCAATCTATCCTTCAAGCTCCCCCTGTATACCTTTTCTTATCTCTTGCAGCTCCAAATGGAGTTCTCACTCATATTCGATCATTCTAGTTCTCTTTTCTTTCAGGTGGTGCCTCTCAAAAAAAAATGGGCACTTGTTTTTTGGATAAACTATCTCCCAAAGGCAAAGTGATGGTTAGTCTTGAGATACTGATAAATGCTAAGCACAATCCTTTTGGAAATGCTTTTGCGACGCTAGTTCCAGTGAGGAAGAGATCTATGGAGACAAATATGGGACCATAAATACATCAGAAACATTCAACACTCTCAATGCATAAGAATGAGGCGGGTCACATTAGGCTAATCCATTTGGAACCTTCCTTGTAGAGGTAAAGATTTAATTCAATATCGTTGCTTTTGGGAGGTCTGTTACAAAAATATGGCAACATTTTGGGATGATTTATGGCATCAATTATCCGAGCCTATCTCCTAGGAAGACCACTAGGACCTCCATGATAACATGAAGTCAAGGAAACAATTGCTAGTGGTGGACTATGAGAATGGAACCTTTGGAGAAACAAAACGTTGTTGTTGGAATATTAAATAAAAAAAAAATCACATTCCAATGCATAAACAATGGAATAAGATTTGGGATATTCCTCAACAAACACATATATCCCTCTCAAACGAAGACGACAAGCTAAGAAGGGGACATGAACCTCAAGGGGCTTTCACAGTCAACAAAGCCTATGTTATTGCTACAAATTAGGATCAAATCCCTCAGCTACACATTTTGATTCAAATCTAGAGACAAAATTTATGGCTAAAGGTGACATATTTCCTCTAGATTTGGACTTAGTAGTAGAACACTAACCTAGAACTGCATAATTAGAAAGGGATTTGAAAGGCTAACCATGTGCTACCTCTCTCCTAGTTAGTCGGAATCTACAAAGCATATCTTTAATTTATGCCTCTTCTCTAAAGATCTATGGAAAAGATAAGAATTCGTCTTTCCCTGATAGGATCATGACCATTGTACTATTTTTAAAATGATACAACTTTGGTGTCCCAATCCTTTTTCTTGTCCCATTCTTAATAGAGCTTTGTCACTCCTCTTGAGCCTCCACTTATGGATTATTTGGAAAGAACACAATCACATAATTTCTCGTGGGGTCGGTGCCTTTCCAAACTCTCTTTCAGATACTCTTCTTTGATATATGAAGGAAACCATCCTTATATACTCTTCATTTTCTTTGGATTGGGAAGTTTTAGGCATCGAAGCTCTCAATCTTCATGATATCAATCTCCCTCAATTTCCTTTGTGAAATTCTCCTTCACCTAATCATCCATATTCCTCTTCTCCGATGCATTGACCTTGCCTATTGGTTGGGATTCATCGAACTTAACTTCCATGGAGCCTAAAAGAGGAATCCATGAACAAGAAGTTTCAGTGATGTATTTTTTTTATACTTTGGTACAACTCTTCATAATTATGAAATATAAATGGTCATTAATAGTAGTAACGTTATTAAATTATTTACCCTCAAATTTGGATTGAGGAAATATATTAGAAGTGATATCACCAAAATCCGTAGAAGGGGACTGATATTTGGTTATATCCATGATTAGATAGCTCACCCATGGATCCTTACGAACCAAATTATCACCCAGTTGGAGAGTGGAGAATTTCTTGGTTAGAAGAACACCACCTCTTAGGGAAATTCTAGTTATTCTTCTCTCTCATATCCATTGTCAAGGAAAAATAATTATTGATAGATTAGCTAATAGCTCCCGAGATGATCCCCATGCCTCCCAAATTGAAGATGTTTTCATAGCACTAGAAGTTCAAAACCTATCCTCCATAACGGTGGTGATGAATGTGGGGAAAATTTCCCTGATGGAAGTATTTAAATGCAGAAGGGGATTCCCCTTTGGAAATTTTAAATGTAGGGGGGGTTGTGGTAGTCAACTCCCAATCCATCTAGCTAATTTGATCGGTCCCCACATGTTATAGGTTTTAAACTATGTTTTTTCCAACCTAAATGCCAATGAGTATTAAATTTATTTGTGTCTAGGTTAGATCTTGATCCTTTGTTCTGAATGTTTTTAGTATGATCCTAGGTTGGCTCGATCCACTCATTAGGTAGTCTTTGCCACTATTTTTTCCACCAAAATTTATGGACTTTTCTTGCTTCCATCTAATGTTTACCTCCAACTATGCTCTCCTTCTACACTCATTCCTCTCACCCTTTATCATTTTAGGGGACCATAATTCTCCATTGGGGCTAAATGTTGACTCTCTCTTGCATTGTTGAATTGTTCTCCCTCCTTTCTATGCTACATGCATTTCTTCTTATTGAATTACAACAACTTAATTTGACGAGGTTTTTTATCCCCACCTTAGCAATGACCAAATAAAGAGTCACAGATACAAGGGAGGAGGTGGTCATAGAGACATTGGGGGTTCACATGCTACGTTCAAAGCCAAAGTATCATCCCACCACTTTCAAATTCACAAACCACTAGAAATTCAATTTGAGTTCCATGATATAGAAGTTCATGTGAGACACTACTACCAATGGATTTCAAATGTTTAGGTTTTATACAACAGAACCTCATGGATCCTAGACCTAGGGACTACTTGAGATTAATATAATCATAATATTCACACTAAGGACCTGCATTAGCATCTCAGGCTTTACTAGGAAAAAAAAAAATTGGATTAAGAGATGTCTAAAACCAAATCTTAAACAAGCTAGAAAAATTAAGATTTCTTTCTATATACATTGAGTGATGCCTAAATCACATAGAAATATGTCTTCCTCCAAACATGAGTGACATTCCTCTATGCAAGGAATAATCCCAACCAATAGAGATGGAAACTTCCTTATAGACTTGAAGTCTTTGATTATGTTAATTTATTTTTGAGTCATGAATCTTCCAATTGGGTTTACCTTTTTTATATTTTTAGCTCATTTTCCCCTTAGAAGGACATCTCTTAAACTACAAAAATAGTCTATTTCTAGATCTAGTTTTTGTTGAAGTACAATCTTTTATTTTGTTTTTAGTTTTCTTTCCTTAGTGGCAAATCAGAGATAAAAAGTAGTGCTAATTTTTTCGCTTCTCAGGAATAGTCAATGAAAGTGTGTGTGTGTGTGTGTGTCGCTGTGTGGGTGTGTGTAACATAATTATTTATTTATAAGCTAGGGGGAGAGTTCTATTATTTTTCACAAGGAATATTGAACATCTAAATTGTAGCCTCCCACTATGGAAATCATGTTAGTAGCACATGTATGTTCCTTTCTACCAAATTACCAATCCTAAATAAATAAAACAGTTGCACAAAATTAATACTATGATAAAGTCGAGATATTAACTATGAACCTATACCTACATCTATCCCACATTGTAGTAATATTTCTGATCAACAAAGAAACAAAATATAGCATTCTAAACACTTATAATGTAGGAGAGTCCACCTATAAGAGTGGTTTAGGCTTACAGTTCATGGTTTGAGTTTGAAATATATGTTAGAATTAGAAATTTAGCCCTCGCTTTTGACTTTTGTCTTAATGGTTGCAACATCATTTTAAATTTTCTAAATAAGCTCTTTTCTATAGTTTTTTGTTATATATATTTTTTACAATAAAGTTTTTTTTAATAAATATTAAGGAAAATATACTTATTGGATGATAATTATCATTGATTAGAAATAAACTTACCACTTCATATACTTACTTGCATGCCAACTATCAATTATTAGGGATAAACTTGCCACTTTAAGCATATTTGAAAAAGAAGTCCTAGAATGATGATAGGAGTTTGTCACTTGAGATAGAGAAGACATAAAACATGATATAGCTATGCACAAAAAATCACAAACTATACAATATCTCAATTAACTAATGGAATCCACTATAAATGATAATAGAATTATTATCAAAATACTTTTGTTGATTTAGTATCATATTTAGTATACTTGCATAGTAGACTCTCTATGAGTGAAAAATAAATAATGACTGTATTTCTTTCTCATCATAGCTTTATGCATACATAGGTTGTGCTATTTTAGACATATATGCGTCAATTTATGTAAAAAATAATTAGAACGATAGACTAAAATCCTCTTGAAATTATTATTCATCTTATTCATATGCTTTGATGGCATAAAATTTGCCATAAACATTGCATATATTTGTTTTAATATGAAAACTTGGAAATTATGTAAGAGACATATATGTTATTTTAAATTATGATGGACCTTAATGAAACTTAATATTGTTTAGCCCATTGTAATATTGTTTAGCGGAAATTGTGTAGGAGACATATGTGTTATTTTAAATTATGATGGACCTTAATGCGACTTAATATTGTTCTAATATTGTTTAACCCATTGTATGTATTAAATGAAATTATAAATTAAGTATCATTTTTTTTTTCAACAACAAATGATAGCAATAAAAAAATCAAATTTAAAGGAAAAAAACAAGGTATGAGACTATATTGTCCTTTTTTTCCTAGGTACTTAAAACCATAAACATTTTGAAAGAATGAAAGTGCTTCTTAAGGAATCATATAACCATTTAATTCCTCTATGCCAAACGAAGGACTATCATTGGTGTTCAAATAATCCCACGGAATGTTTAATATGTAAGAAAGGTGAATGAGGACACCTGTGGTGCTTATAGACAAGGCCAACATGTCAGTCCACACGTTCCGATCGCGGGAACGGGCGACGTCAGCCACCATGTTTCCAATTAACACACACACATAACAACCCTTCCACTGGGCGCCATGAATAGGTTTACAAAAATCTCAGTGGAATTTTCTTCTACGGATTTTAAGTTCAGCTCCTCGGAGTCTGAAATGTTCACAAGGGGCCGACAAATCAGTCCGAGCAACTGAAGACAGAGAGCTCCCAATAGAAGAGAGTCGTCAGGAATCAAGTGCGTTTTCTTGCTCTTTGAACGCCATGAATCCAGACCTAGCAGCAGCAATAGAGATGTCGAACCAAACGACAGGCTCAACCAACTCGCTGTATCAGCAAGCCGAGGGAGGTACGCCAAAGGGATGTGCGTTGGGGGAGCGGCCATGATTTTTACTAAGAAGCCACAATCTCTAGCGTTTAGAGCTCAGAATCCAAGTAGGGTAATGTAGAGTGGAGATTTAGCAATGGCATGGTGCTTAAGGTACGGGCAGTTCCAGATGCATCTTTTACTTTTTCACTTTTAGATGATGAAACTGAGTTTTCCTTGTAGAGTTCGTCTACCGTCAATATGATGGACAAACTTGATCAGAGGATCAATATCAATGTGTTAGTGATCCTTCATTTAGGTTAGTAAAGGTTCCATTCATGAATAATTGATTTTGTGATTGGATCTTATATCGAAATATATACGGCCGGTAAAACGAGTACCAAAGTTTTATATTTGTCTATAAAAATATAGTTAATATAATAATGGTATATGGTTTAATTTAAAAAAATTAAATATTTAAAATTTGTATTCATATATTAAAAGAAAAATCACGAGTATTCTTAAAAGTTAAATTAAAATTGAAAGTCATTATTAAAGATGTTTTTAAATTCAAGGTCATAGTTAATTTGCTAGAACCTATTATGCCTCTCTTATATCTTCCAAGTAGTCTAGTTATGTGGAAGGGTATTAAATTCCAAGTAGACTGTGGTGGTTGACGAAGTTATTCATTCTTTCTAAATCATCAAAAAGAAGGTGTGGTTATCATCCTTCATTGATCCCAAGTCTTTGGTGAATTAAGTTGATATTTTCTTCACCAAATCTTTTTAGCTTTTGGCTTTTTGGAAACATGAACAACATCAATTTGTTCTACCATTTTCCAATCTTTCTTATCTATCCTCATTAATGCTATCCCCTCATCTACCCTTAATCCATCTAGTAGCATAAGTCAAGGTGACCCTTTCACCCTTAATTTTTGTGTTGGTGGAGGAAGGACAAGGAAGAGCTATTAAAGCAGTGGTTGCTAATTGAAAAATCAATGGACTTAAGTTGTTTGGTGAACAACTTCTATCTTCCCATTAAATTTTGTAGATGGCACCATGTTAAATATGGGAAAATCCAAAACTAAAGAAACTTCAACATTCAAAGATGTTTTGGAGGATTTCATGGAAGCCTTGGGAATATAGATTAATTTTCACAATTGTAAAGTATTCTTTTTCAACACTCTTCCTCTTGTCTAGGGTCATATTACATCACTCTTTGGCTAAAACTGTAGCAAAATTCCAACCAAATATTTAAGAGCCCGTGTTATTAC